>APFE031210218.1:33706-58841 GCA_000404065.3 Pinus taeda | reverse complement strand
AAGCTAAGCTGGAATTACATTCACGATATGCTAATAGCTTTTGGTTTCTGCTCTCCTTGGATCCGTTGGATCATGAACCTGATCACCTCCACTCATTTCTCTATTCTCGTCAATGGCATCTCCTCCTGTCCCTTTAATCCTTCAAGAGGTATTCGCCAAGGAGATCCCCTCTCCCCCTTTCTCTTCGTCCTTATGGCTGAAGGGTTAGGGCGGCACATCAAGCGAGCCCTCCTCTCTCATCAGATCAAAGGCATCTCTGTGCATAACTCCCCTGCCACCTCCCACCATTAGTTTGTCGACAACACGATGCTTTTTGGTTATCCCTCTGCCCAAGAATCCCATCGTCTAAAATCCCTCCTTCAAGATTTCTCGGAGGCCTCAGGCATGCATATCAATTGCCCTAAATCTCATATTTTTTTTCTTCCATACTCTGCCCTCAATCAAAACTGTTGTTTCTCGCATCCTGGGGTTCCCCACGGCCTCTCCTCCCTCTAAATACCTGGGAGCTCCCCTCTCGGCTTCAGCCCTCAAGCAACCCGCTTGGCACTCCCTGCTTGAGAAATTGGAAAAACGTCTCAATATCTGGACTTACAGAACTCTTAATTTAGCCAGCCGAATCGTCCTCATCAAATCGGTCTTGCAGGCTATGCCTATGTACTAGTTTTCTATTCTAGCTGTGCCTAAATGGGTTTTAAAAAGCATAAGAAACCTACAGCGCAATTTTCTATGGAGCAACGCAGCTACAAATCGCAAATGGGCCTTAGTGAAATGGACCAATGTTTGCATGCCTAAGGAGAAGGGAGGCATTGGATTAAGGGATCCGGAACACAGCAATTCCATCATGAACGCCAAGATCTGGTGGCAATGGATCACTAGCCCAGATAAGCCTTGGGGAAAAATATGGACAACCAAGTATGCCGGAAATCGACTGCAAGAGGATCTCATCCATTTCATTCCCACTGAAAAAGGATCCACAATATGGAATGTGGCCAAGCAACACCACCAACTAATTCAGAAGCACAACTTCTGGGAAATAAGGAACAGGCGCATTGCAAGATTTTGGACTGATGCCTGGAACCAATAGCCTAAACTCCAAGATATTCTTCACCCGACGCTAATACCTGACGGGCTGAACCAGCAGCAAGAAACAGTTCATCAATTCTGGTCTTCAGAGATGGAGCATAATTTTAGGAAATGGAAAAGGAGCGACCTAATTCTCCACCATGCAGATACGCAGCAGCAAGAAGAGCTCATGATCGAACTTAAGAAAAGAAGGATCAGGCAGGATAATGGCGGGGATATACTCAGATGGGGATATCTACCCAAGGGGTCCTACACCACTACAGAAGCTTACAGGTTGTTATGTAGCTTCCCCTCTCCCCCAGACCCTGTGTGGAGCAAGATATGGAAGCTTGGACCATGGCCAAAAATCGCCTACTTTCTTTGGCTGGTGAGTCACAAAAAAATCCTCACCTGGGACAAGCTTAGAAAGCGGAACTTTCATGGCCCCTCGATCTGTCTTAATTGCTCTCAAAATGAAGAAACTCTCCATCATCTTCTGGACACCTGCCCCCTAGCCAGTCAACTATGGGACAAGGTCAGTTTCAGATGTCAAAAAAGTTGCAGGGGAGAGGGCGACATCGTTAATTCTTTAAGACTCTGGCCAATGCAGCCCTACAACAACAAGATCCTTAACCATCTATGGAATATTGTCCTGGGGATTGTCCTCTGGAATATTTGGAAGGAACGTAATCAACGAATTTTCAAAGACAAGCAATCTCCATCAGAGGAAACCTGGAGCAGGATTCATAAGAACATTCAAGAGACAATGGCGCTTCAGGTATGGACTAAGGATGACCTCCCTTCCACTGATAATGAGCGCAACATTCTAGATAATTGGCAGCTGCAGCTATCCCCTGATTCTTTCGAGAGTAATGCTCCTAATATAAATAACAAGAACGACTGTCAATGGGAAGCCCCTCCCAAAAATTCATTCAAGCTAAATTTCGATGGGGCTTCCAAAGGAAATCCTGGTGCCGCAGGCTACCAAGGTATATTAAGGGACTCTGAAGGCAAATCCATACGGATTTATTTTGGGAACCTAGGGTGGGACACTAACAACTCAGCAGAGTTGGAAGGTCTATGGCAAGGCCTTGTGCAAGCAGGGAATCTCAACCTACAACCCCTAATTGTAGAAGGAGACTCCCAGATTCTCATCAACATGGCCATCCATCTTCAGAATGGCTCGAACGCAAGGAAAATAGCACCTAGTTGGAGGCTCGAAGCAAGGTTGAATGACTTAGCACAGAAGCTCAGCAATTTTAGTGCCATCTCCTTCTTACACACTAAACGAGAGGGCAACAAAGTTGCGGATCTCCTTGCTAACATTGGGACAGAGACTGATCACTCTCTCTTATCAGGAGACACAAACATCATTTCTAACAGGCAACAGCTCCAGGAGTTTCAAAGCCTGATCTTTGCAGAGGCCATTGCCCCAGATGCGGGTGTCATCGAAATGGACAAGGCAGTGCCACATGACGAGCATGGGCTGCCACGTGAAAACACAAGGGCCTTTAATGCCTCAAGCTGTCGACACACTGGAACGGGAGAGGAATCAGGGCATCCTTAATGGAGCCGCTGGAGGCGATGGTAAGCCTGCGATGCGCATTCAATGCAGGTCACTTCAACAGAGATGGTAATGAGCTTAAGTATGAGGATTGGCTGGAGATGGGAGCACAATGCGTGGAGAAGAATTCATGGTACGCTAAGTGTCTACGCCGCGAGCTGGTGGTTGAGAGTTGGGGTGAGGTCCGCTTCATACCTGCATTTCTTGGCCTGTGTCTACACTCTTTTGAGCACGGTTCAATCCCAATTTGGGAACAACAAGCTGTGGGAAAGGTTCGCAAATTCTATCAGCCCTCCTCCGCTTGTGAACAGAACGAGGAATGGGTGGTTATCATGGTGCGTGAAAGAATGCCTTGCAGGAGAGGCCCAGGGCGTGGAGAATCCTCCCGTCCCCCTGCACCGAACATTCATCACCATTGTTGTTTCTGCTACTGTTATCGAAGAAGGGGAGCTACCCTAATTCCGGCCTATCAAGTTATGGAAGTTGGCAGCTCTAGTGAGGGGGAGCCCATGTTCCCAGCATTTGGCTCAGTTATCTTCACACTGGGTAGCTCCAGGGATAATGCAGGAATTAATGCACATATCTCTGTGCTTTTCACCAAAATTCCAGAGGAGAACAAAGAGGGGTCGTCACTGGTTCTTGCGGAGGATAGCACAACGAGCGGCAAAGGGAAGCTCCCAATGGGGGAGCCATCAAATGTAGTGGATAGCTCAGAGAGCGGCAAGGGAAAGCGCCCAATGGGAGAGACGTCAACTGCTGCAGGCAACTCGGGAAGAGAGCATCCTCAGCCACCCTCCCAAATTCGAGGTCTCAAGCAGCCAACCCCTGCGCAGAATCCCATGGCTATGTGGGAAGGCGTTCCAGAGGGACAAGGATGGAGCAGAATTGTGGAAGAAGAGCCAGAGGATTAGCTCCCAGAGGCGCTCTTGTGCTTTTTCTTCCTTCTCAGGTCGGGTCCTCTCAGGTCGGGTTCATGGTTCTGGTCAATTTCAATTTTCTGTTCTATATTGTGGTCTGTGTTCTTCATGTGGCTAAGTCCTGCTCGCGGCTACCGCAGTCGCAGTGGGTGCGGAGTCTTCTGTTCGGCACCTGGTTTATGGTGCTGCCTGTCTTTTGTCTATTCATGGTTATGCTTTCAGTTTATACAGTATGTTTGGGTCACAAGTCTTTTTGGAAAAGCCCCTGCATGGGTTGTTACGGTGCTACTCTGGAAACTCTCAGTGTCCTACTTTTTGATCTTTTTGCAAAAATCGCCCTGCGAGGCAAATGTATGAGTCGGTTAATGCCACCCATGGAGCCACAGACGGCCCTGGGCAGCGAGCTTCCTTGGATGTAAAGTTTTTCTGTACATATTAATATAATAGTAGTTAGTATTGCTGAGAAAAAAAAACAATTATCTATTTCATCTACTCTAAACATGGTGTTTTCATAGCTCTTTCAAAAGATCTCCAATTCTCCCTTTTCTGGAATGGTGGTAAAGGGACAAATAACAGGGCAGAGGCCATGGCCTTGCATGGTCTTCTCTTTTTCTGCACTTTCATGGATATTGGACCTATAAATGTTTATGGGGACTTGAATATTATCATAGCTCATGTGAATGGTAAACAAAAAATAACAAATGACAGTCTTTCAGGTTGGCTAGACAGGATTGCTGCTCTATGGAATTCTGACACTTTTCCTATTTCGCATATAAATCACAAGAAAAATGTTCAAGCGGATGTCTTATCAAAGAAAGGAATGCATGATCCAATAGGTATATAGCACTTGAACATCTCTATGGATTCCTAGGCATATGAGATGCAGCCCTTCTCTTTTCCCAACATATAAAGCTTGAAGTTTTTGGGTATGTTATAAGGCCCATTTTTTTTTTGGATAATGTCGCTGACTACAGTTATTTCGACTATTTGGATAGTCCATAAAATTTTGTTATGTTTTTGCTCGAATGATGTTGATGCTCTGTACATATCCCTCAGATAATGAAGAATAAATCCGGGATATAAGATCCACCAATATCTTTATATATCAGTTTCTATATTATCATCAATATAATATAATCATATAGTGCTTTTTCTTCTAAAAAAAAAACATAGTGGATAACAGTTATGTATTTCATCTACTCCAAACATTGAGGAAAGGGGTAGTTAGGCTACCTCTAGGCAGGCTTGGAATTAGGGCATGGATCCACCAACATCACATCCACACAATTCCCTCCACTTGAGCCTCAAAATATTTCAAATAAGACTTCCAAACTTATTATGGGAACTCCATTATGTTGCACTCCCCATTAATGGAGGTGTTGATCCAACACTCCCATGTGTTTCGTGGTATGTTCTTAACACTAGCGATGTTCTTGTTTACTAACACATGCGAGTTTTGGTGTAACGACAATCGTGTCTCCAACAAGTGGTATCAGAGCCAAAGTTCTCGAGTTCAAAACACACCTGGTTCGCATTGAGGGGGGAGATTGTTGTGCTCCCCGTTAATGGCAGTGTTGATCCAACACTCCTGTGTGTTTCGTGGCATGTGCTTAACACTAGTGATGTGTCTGTTTACTAACACCTGCTGGTTTTGGTGTAACGACAATCAGGTCTCCAACACATTATGTTCTTGACAAAGTAGATGACAACCAGAATACTCAACAAGGAAATTGGACAAACCTTGGCCAAAGAGGACTAGGAATTCAAATAAGTGAATCTAAGTTTGCAAAACAGGTATAAGTTGACCAACTTCAAATTCAATGTCAACAAATAGTATAAGCCTTTAACCTTCTAAAGGCATAACAATTTAAAGAACTTGTTTCTAGTTCGTTGCTTACATCCATTGATGAGCTAAAATAAACCCCATGAAAAATTTGATGAAGATATTGAAAAGGCATTATAAATCATTGTTACAATGGTTAATAAAATTAGCAAAAAAACAAAGATAAACCATAGATGTAGTCCGAAAAATATTAATGCACCCAATATTAATGTTCACATAATAGAAGCTAATCCTTTTACTTCTATAGTTCACTCCAACCCCTACTTCTGCATCTATCTTTGTTGCATCAAGCTCTTCACTAGAAAATAAAAATTTCTCATATATGCTAAATGTCTTTCAATGCAATCACAATGCCACCAACAATAAAATCCCATGCCTTTGTGGCATATAAAATGACTCCTCATTATATGCACTAAAAGCCACCTCATGACCTAGAAACTTTTGAAAACTCCACAGGTCAAAGAAAATATAATGCTAAGAAACTCTATATGTGGAGTGTTGATGGTTTTAGTGAGCAAGAAATACTCACTATGTGCTCCCAAATGTTAATTTGCTATAAAAATTATATTAGAATAAGAGAAATGGATCTTGTGGAGGTTGTCACTAATATAATATATTTGGATTATTAGGCATTTTAATAAAATGGTGGACCTCAATTATCACAAAGGTTCAATGGGATATCTGGGCAAAGGTAGAAGTTATGAAGGAAGATCACACTAAAGAAAACAATGCGATAAGTTGTGTACTAAGTGAAATCATTGAAGGCTCGCGTTGAATGCATTGGATACCACCAACATAAAGGGTATCTCCCCGATATAAGGTCCCAATTAATCCTTACACCATTTGGTGTAGGATGTAACACCATCCTCCCACATTTACCCAAGTTCATTGGTCTACCGGGGTAAACATGTGACGAAGAGTTACTATGATATTACTCAACCTCCTAGGTACAATTAAGGAATTGAAATAAAAAAAACCAAAACTGATACCTTATTGACCTTCCTCAGGAGCTACAAGACCCACAAGAGCTAAACCACCCCTCTAGGTTCCCAAACCCTGAATCATATTTCTTTTCGATTGACCTGAACTCCCAGTCGCATGCATAAGCCTGCAAGGTAGAAAATGTAGTCTTATTTTCCCAATTTTGTGCCTACGACCACAAAATATGAGCCACCTTTTCAGGGCTAGTCTCCATACCACTGCCTAGAACTTGATGAAACTTTCCAAAACAATAAATAACACAAAGACAAAGCCTATAACACAAAACTTGATCAAGAAATTGACCTAACAATGCCTAACCTTGACAAACATTTTGTCAAACATATGGCAGACATGTAATCTACAAGTCATGAATGCATATATGATCAAAGGAGTTTGAAAATTATCTGAGAATCACCAAGAGGGTCTAATGCCCTCTCATAATAGCTACATTAAAATTTGTTAATTCATGCATTCATCAACCATTCATATATTCATCAAACATGTTAAGGGCCATAATCAATATACATCATATAATCATCATATAACCAACATATAAACCAACAATAACTGACATATAAACCATGGAAACCCAACCATACTATCACCATCATAATCAGTAAATATGCTTATAGATCATAATAAAAAATACTTCTTATTAACATATGAAAATGCCAACCAAGTCAAGGACTTCCACATACCACCCGACCATAAACTAGGTTGAACCAAATATTTCTTTGAGCTAGTCATCCCCATGTCATATTCCAAGCATCAATGTGGGATCTCATGGAATAACCAAAACAAAACCAAACCAAGGCTTCTAGAGTCCAAACTGCCTCAATCATGAACTAATGATTCCACATCACAGTCGAACATCACTAACCATTAGCAGATTGGTCTCTACCCAAGTTGTTTAGGGCTCCATAGTGTTTGTTCCAACCTAACTCCAAAACTAGTAACTTAACCCACAACTGTCGTAGGAATCTAGAGCATTTTTCCAACCAAGGCTCCAAGACTAGTAATTCAACCCACCAAGGGCTCCAGAGCATTTTTCAAACCAAGGCTTCTAGGACTAGTAACTGAACCCAAGTTGTTCTAGGGCTTCAAGAGTGTTTTTCCAGCCAAAGATCTAGGAGCTAGTAACTGAACCCATAACCATTAGGAACATTAGCACCAATCAGAAAACAATCAAACGGGAAACCGAAAACAAGATTGCTATCTAGGAAATGACAATGCTAGGTAAAACCACTGTCAATTCAGCCAGATCTCCATGCCAATGAAAACACATAACCAAGAAACCACATGGCACATGTACCATGCATGCCAATACTAGCAAGGAAATCATACATGCAACCATTAGGGAAATTTTGAGGTCTAAAATGGGCCTCCTAATGAAATTATAAAATAATAGTGGAAATAATAGAATAATATTAGATTACATCATCAAATTTTAGAGGGAAAAAAGAAAAAACTATTTTTTGCAACTCGTATTTTAAAGTTATCTCAATATGTGTTTACTCAAATTTTGAGCGGAAACACTCATTGAATGCGAAATTTGATTCCTCATCCAAGTAGTACCCATTTTGCATACTTTCAATGGACCCTGCTACGTGAAAAATGAGAAATAGATGAAAATGTGATTGCAATAACCTTTTTTCATGTATTTCTCATATTTCGTGTAGCAGGGTCCATCAAAAGTATTCAACATGGGTACTCCTTGGATGAAAAATTAAATATTGCATCCAATGAGTACTCCCACTCAAAATTTGAGTAAAACCTTAGGGAGATAAGTTGAGAATAAAAGTTGAAAAAGTAGTTTTATTATTTTAATATTTTTTAATCTTTTTACTTTTTTACTCCAAAAATGGTGAATCATCCTCCGAGGTTGACATCATCATCTTGAATCCTATGGCTCTTATAAAGTTCTTTTTGGTTGCACATTTTTTTTAGGAGGCCAATTTTAGACCTCAAAATTCCCCTAATGTCAATACTTGTGAAGCAATCCAATTACAGTAGTTGTTGTTCCACATGTTCCCTTGCACTCTCCTGCTTTCCTTTTCCTTCTTCCTCCATATCCAAGTGAGACTATAATGCTCCAACAATGCTCCAAGATTTCTCTTAGTGTGAGAGAATGATAGAGAATAGAATGAAAGTGTCAAAGACTGAACTGACAAAAGCTAACACTAAACAAAAGATTCCATTGACAAAAGCCATGAAATGATCCTCAGAAGCCTTTTTATCATTTAGGCCTCTAATTTCTTCATTTTCCTTCATCTCTCCTTCAATTTCCTCGTCACACAAATCTATTACCTTTCATCTTCCTTTTCTCCTACTTTCCATTTTTCATAAATAAAATGTCAATTATTTCCACTTTACCTTTGCCACTATATTTTCCACTTTCCAGAGTCATTTATTAATCACTAGTGTTCCCCATCACTATGCTTTTTCCCAACATTCATCTTGGAATGCATGTCCCGTGACATTAGTCTTATACTTTTTTACATGGAAAATCAACGAGGGCTGTTACAAAATCACCCCCCTTTGGGGAACATTGTTCTCGGTGTTCAATGAAACTTAGGAGCTAGCAAAAGAATAATACTTATGGAGCTTTATAACATAACTCATTACAATATTTACAATAACCAACTACTTGAAACATGAAAAACATACTACTTACTGGAGATTTATAACACAACTCATTACGATATTTACAATAACAATCATATAATATCATGCACATTTTTTTCAACCAACAAATAATCATACTATATCTGGAGCTTTATAAAAACAACTCAATATAATATTTACAATAATGTACACATATCCACATTTCCTCAACCACAAAATAAAAGGATACGATGCCCACATCACCAACAAGGTAATGTAGAGGCTCACACCTACACCCTGAAAAGTAGTACTAGGATTCACCTCCTGCCTAGGAAGTCCAGAATCCATTTTCAAGGTCAAAATCCGCATCCAATGTCTAATGCTACACTCCTGTGCCACTTGTATTCTTAGTAAATACTTACTTGGTCATTGTTCCAGGGTGCACTCCTAATGTTCTTTTGATTCCATCTAACAATGTGAATGACCAAAATCAATGTATTCACCAACCTTCCCTTCTCTGCTACACAGTCCGTCTGGAAATCTAGTCGCCCCCTTCCATTTAGTCACACAGCTTCCAAGTTCCACTTGCATACCCTTCTCTGTTACATAGTCCCTCAGGTGACCCCTCCCTTGGCATAGTTTTCTCACATCAGAAGGTCCAAAAATCAAAGCATATCCCTCCCTCAAAACCATCTTACTGGTCATAGCATGCTCATGGAAATTAATGGAAACTATTGGGTACCAGTGTCCCACAATGACCTTGCTCTTGAAGTGCTTCACCAACATACTACCACTTGTTCCAATTCCTTTCACTGTTGCTGCTAACATTCTTTCAGTCAGTTCCAACAACCCAACTGGGAATTTTCATGTTTTCTTTTACCAAGCACATAATTTCCACTAGATTCAAAATGAATTGAAATAAATTCAGATCATACCTCATTAGTGGCTCGTCAATATGGTACACTTGCAATTATGTTCACTTCCTGTCACAACAAGTCAAACACGTTGTTTGATCAAATAATCATGAATAAACATATCACATCCGATTAGCTCAAAACACAACCATCATAAATCAAAATCATAGATCACATGTAACCATCACAAATAAAATTCATAGATCACATGCATAGTTAAATACTCAAATAAAATATGGATACTTATCTTATAAATGGTTCTTTGTTTTTTCCTTTGCTAATTTTCCTTTCTGCACACACACTGGATTCCATCCCATCCTTTTCTGATTTCCATCCCATATCCATCTACAACATCATTTATTATCACAAACCTCATTGCCTCCAAACTCAAGTATATCCTCTCTAGATCTACTTTGCTAGAACAAATTTCGTTTTTAGATGGGAGGCGGATTCATGAAGCTATCTTAGTTGCTAAGTAAGGAATGCACAATATTACAACTCAAAAAATGAAGGGAGTTATTATTAAAGTCATCTTAGATAAATCCTATGTTGAAAATGCAACAAGAAGATCTCAGTTTGACTTTTCCTTGGTCAAACTAGAGAAAATTTGAATTTCTATTTTAGCAAAATACTTGGAGGTAGTTAACTAAGGTGACATGGCACTTGTCATTCAGCTTACTCAGTGAATTTGAGTTGGGAAAGCTTGATTTCATTTCAGTATTTTTGATTTCTAATTTGTAGAGATATATTTGAATCAATTTGAGTTATTGTCAGTTTAACTAGTTCTAATTGTCAAAAGAACTAGTGGAGGTCAAGTTGTGGAAGTGGAACTTCAACCACATTCTTTTTGATGAACGAGTTAACTAATCAATCAACTCAAAATAATTGTTTCATGCAGAGAATTTGAGTTACCCAATTCAGATGGAGATTCCAAGGTAGTGTACGATCAGTTGTATCATATTCCAATGTGTATAGGTGGTGCATGCAGTAAGAGGAAGACCCAAGGAAATTGAAAAATTCCTTAGTGTTCAATTTCGAAAAAATAGGAGAAATTTACCAAGGGAAAAATGTAAGGAAATAGGAGCTTGGAGGGATTTAAAATTGGCTAAGTGTTCGCAGAGTGAGTCAGACAAGTAGGGAGATAGACTATACACTTATAGGGTGTGCTTAGGTTTGAGAAAGCATTTTATTTCTTCTCTATTATCTGATTAATGCAATATAGCTAGTACGGGGTTTTGAGTAGTTGCTTTCACCTAGATAAATATATACACATGTGTGATGTTTCCTTTTGCATGTCTATGAATCTTCTTTTAGATAGTGAATTAGCTTTCAAAGATTAGTAGAGTAGCTTCAAGTCTTATGATTTAGTAAATTTCATGAGAAATATTGAAACTACACATTAATTTGTACATGGTATTAGAGTTGTAACCACTATAGAGCAGAGATTTCAAAGTTGTCATTGCAGGAGGTTCAAATTTGTAGATCAAGGTTGCGGGTTTTCTTCAGGACTGAGAAGATGGATTTCAAGTGACTAAGTCTTGGGCATGCCTCTGAGGGAAGCTCTAATTATGTTGCATGGAAAGACTACATGGAGGAAGTACTGAAGGATAATGGGTTGAAGGAATTCATTGATAATGATATTCTAAAACCAACAACATTTGATGCTAATGACTTAGCAGAATGGAAGAAGTATGTTTCCCTGGTGAGGAGGATCATATTGGAGGGAGTATGAGACCATATTGTCTCTAATCTCTAGAGTAAAGAGACTCCATATGCAATGTGGCAAGCACTGATAGATTTGTTCAAGAATAGTAGTGACCATAGGAAATTGGCACTCAAGGACAAACTTTGAAATATCAAGATGCAGAGGAACAAGACCATTCCATAGTACCTGAGTAGGTTCAAACAATGTCATGATGAATATGGTCAAGTTGGTGTTACTGTAGCAAAGGATGATTTGGCGAGCCTAACCCTTCTAGGCCTTCCTAAGGGAGAGGATGACAAGAATTGTGACTTGGATGGAAAATAAAAGAAAGGGAATAAATCCCAATCCAAAGCATAATCTAGTCAAGGGGAAAGAAGAAAGACTTTTTGAGAATCAAGTGCTTTCACTGTCATGAATTCGGACACTATGCCACAAAGTGTCCACACAATAATACAGGAAATAAGACCTATAGAGGAGAAACAGGTGAATCTTAGGCTTCAAAGTTCGAGCTTGATTTTACTTTGATTGCATGGATGGCCAACATAGTGATGGGAAGCGTGTGGTATCTTGACAATGGTGCCTCGTTCCATATGACGATGAATAAATATTTTTTCAGTGATTTGGAGGAGAAGGATCTCCATGTGCACATCGATATGGGAGATGATGGATGGTACAACATGATCGATATTAATACAATCACCTTTCAGAGGGAGTTGGGCTCCTCTCTCAGGCTCAAGGAGTGATGTTTGTTTCGTGTCTAAAAAATAACCTTGTCTTCATTGTAGTTTTGGAAGACTGTGGATATGATGTGATCATTAGCAAAGGAAAGGAATTCATGAGACACATAGCCACAAGATAGGTGAAGCATATTGGGGTTCATGTGAAGAACCTCTACAAGATATGTGTCGAGGATTATGCTGCATTGAGCACAAAGGCAAAGAAGGTGCAGAGCTACGATGCAACAGATTACCACAGGCCACCCTAAAGGAGCCTAGCCACAAGACACATGCAAAGGGTGTACCTTAGAGAAGTACATAAAATCCACTTTCCATGATCAGGACAACTAAGCACATGGAGTCCTTGAAAGGATCGACTCTGATGTTTGTGGACTTTTCTCGATAGCCTCCAATGCCAGGCATGAGTATTTTGTCATATTTATTGATGAATTCTCGCAGAAGTGTTTGATATTATTCATATAAAATAAGAATGATACTTTCTCCATGTTCTTAGAGTTCAAGGCACCAGTGGAGAAAGAAACGAGAAAGAAGGTGAAGGCTCTTAGGAGCGATAATGGAGGTGAGTACATCTCGAATGAGTTTGAGATTTTTGTGAAAAAGAAGGAATTCAACAATAGTTGACAACACCCCATAACCCATAGCAGAATGGGGTTGCTAAGAGGAAGAACTAAAGTATTGTGGGAGCAGCACCGACGATGTTGCATGACCAAAGGCTAACTTTTCACTTGTGGGTTGAAGCATGCAAAACAAGAGTCGTCATCGGATTCATGGCATGATCACACCAGAGGAGGCTTTGTTAGGGAGGAAGATGTATGTGTCACACTTTAGGATATTTGGATCCTCTACTTATTGTCATGTCTCCAATGAATCAAGGAAGAAGCTAGAGTCAATAATAGAGTTGGGGGTATTTGTGGGTTACATAGAAACTCCCCCAACTACCGTGTGTATTTTCCATCCCTTATAATGAAATTTTTGTGATGGGATTTAAAATTTGATGAAGACAAAGTCATACGGTGCTCTCTTGGGAGGGAGATTTAGATCCCACCAGAGGAGGAGCTTTTAGCTCCAAAGGAGGAGCCTCAAGATATTGTGGAGTAGCCACAAGTTGAGGAGGAGAGAGTGGATACAACCACTCAAGAATAACCATCCATAGAAGGAAATAAGAGAAATAGAGAAGCTGAGAGGCTTGTATAGGATGTGAGGGAGAATGTTGATGCTCCTTCAAATCAGTGCAGGCAGAGAAGGTCACTTGATCGGTACACTGGCTACATGGCTCTAATGACTAAGCTAATAGAGACTGAACCATCCTCTTTCGAGGAAGAAATAGAGAAACTAGTATGGGTTAATGAAATAGTGGAGGAGTATGAATCCATTAAGAAGAATAATGTTTGGGAAGTGGTCCCAAGACCAGAAGAGAAATCAATTGTGGGCTCGAGATGGATCTTCAAGGTGAAGCATGCAATAGACAAAAGCATAGAAAAGTAAAAGACCATATTTCTGGCCAAGAGGTACCCTCAGGTGGATGGGATTGACTATGAGGAGACCTTTTCTCCTATAGCAAGGTACTCATCCATAAAATCAATCCTTGCTATGGCTGCATAGATGGGGTGGAAGATCCACTAGATGGATATAAAAACTTCATTCCTCAATTGAGTTATTGAGGAAGAGGTGTATATCAAGAAACCAAAAGGATTCAAGAATTTTGATAGAAAGTCTCATATGTGTAAAATTAAGTGAGTGATGTATGGTCTCAAGCAAGCACTTCGTGCTTGGTACACCAGGATCGATAGTTATCTCATCGGTTTGGGATTCACAAAAAGTGAAGCAGATGCAAACCTTTATCATATTTTGGTAGAAAGTAAACTGTTTATTATTATATTATATGTTGATGACTTGAGCCTCACAAGTGATGAGGAGCTAATCATATCTTGCAAGGAGGACCTTTCAAGAGGGTTCAAGATGAAGGACATGGGTCTCATGCACTACTTCCCTAGATTGGAAGTATGGCAAGGTGATGGGGAACTATTTGTCTCTCAGGGAAACTATGCCAATGAGGTACTTTAGAGGTTCCACATGGATAGGTGCAAAGCCATGGAGACTCCTCTATCAACCAAATGGAAGAAAGAGGATGCCACTTCAGGTGAGAAAGTGGATGTGACTATTTATCGACAGTTGGTGGGTTCACTCATGTATCTTGTGAACACACGACCATACATTCACTATGTAATAAACTAGATGAGTCAAGCTATGGTTAGGCCAACCGAACTATTTTGGATGGTAGCAAAGCATATTCTATGGTACCTCAAAGGCACTACCCAGTTTGGAATATGGTACAAACATACAGAGGGTATGAAGTTGTGTGGCTTCACCGATGCATATTGGGCGGGAAGTCCATCAGATCAAAAGAGTACATCAGGTGGAATTTTTAGTGTTGGGTCTACAACCGTTTCTTGGTATAATAGGAAGTACAGATCAATGGAACTCAACTCAGTAAAAGTAAAATATATGGCTGCAAGTCAAGCAACATGTAAGGTGACTAGGATGAGAAAGATACTTGTTGGCTTGTTCGGTCAGATGATCAATCTTACCGTGATAATCAAAGTTGTATCAAACTCTCTGAGAATCTTATTTTTCACAATTGATCCAATCATATTGATATCTCGTATCACCATCTTTGGGATTGTGTGCAGAAGAGAATTATGTTGTTGAAGTACATTCTCATAGAGGAACAAGATGCAGATATTTTGACAAAGGCCTTGTCAAGAGGGAAGTTCGAGTTCCATAGGTGCAGGATAGGGTTGGCTGATAATCCCTTTCTCGCTGAGAGGGAGTGTTAAAAATTAAACAAGAAAATTTTAATTTTAATTTTCCTTGGATGAACTAGAGAAAATTAGAATTTCTATTTTACAAGAATACTTATAGGTAGTTAACTGAGGTGATAAGGCACTTTTTCACTCATTTTACTCAGTAAATTTAAGTTGGGGAAGCTTGAGTTCAGTTTAGTATGTTTTATTTCTAATTTGTAGCAATACATTTTAGTTAATTTGATTTATTGTTAGTTTAGCTAGTTCTAACTATTAGAAGAACTAGTGGAGGTCAAGTTGTGGAAGTGGAACTTCAACCACATTCAGTGGTTAACTAGTTAACTAATTAATTAACCCAAAATATTTGTTGCATTCACTGAATTCAAGTTACCCAGTTGAGATGGAGTTTCCAAGGCAATGTACTATCAGTTATAGGATATCCAATGTTTACAGGTGGTGCACGTAGTCAGACAAAGACCCAAGGCAATTGCACATTTCTAGAGTGTGAAATTCCTAAAAAATAGGGGAAGCTTGAGTTCAGTTTAGTATGTTTTATTTCTAATTTGTAGCAATACATTTTAGATCATTTGAGTTATTGTCAGTTTAGCTACTTCTAACTATCAGAAGTACTAGTGGAGGTCAAGTATTGGAAGTGGAACTTCAACCACATTCAGTGGTTAATTAGTTAACTGATTAATTAGCCCAAAATAATTGTTGCATGCAACGAATTCAAGTTACCCAGTTGAGATGGAGTTTCCAAGGCAATGTACTATCAATTATAGCATATCCAATGTTTACAGGTGGTGCATGCAGTCAGACAAAGACCCAAGGCAATTGCACATTTCTCGAGTGTGAAATTCCTAAAAAATAGGGGAAATTTCCCAAGAGAACAATGTGTTAGGTCACTAAATACTAGTGTATCCCCGTTATTGTTATTCATGTGCCTATGTAGCCACCATACTGTTATTTTTGTACCCCGTAGAATGCCATTATTATTATTGTTGTGCCCTTACATTATTATTGTTATGAAGGCTCTGATTATATTGTGACCCCTTAGACCCCTATGTATACACAGGAGGTCTTTTCATTTGTAGCATCCAATAATTGTTCATTTATGTAATTTAAATGAGGTTTTCCCCTATAAGAGCATAATTTTTAAGTCATTGATCTATCTTTTTGTGAGTTGGTTGCATAAAATTTGGTATGAGGGCTTTGGATTTGGGTTTCGTTGCTTCAAACATACCATGGTGGGAGTTTCACTATAACTTTTTTCTACGAAGATTCAGAAGCTAAAATTGAAACCGCGTGGAGGTGAAATATTGGTGAACCTTGTTTATGAATTTCAGTTCTTTTGTTGCTATATTTTTGAAGATATGATCCGAGGAAGTTATGGTTTTTGCAGGCCCCAAAATTCCATCTCAAACAGGTGACCTTGGAAAAGCATCATAACCTTCTCTCTGAGCATTGGATTTAAATTTCGTAAAATTTGGAAAAAGAAATAGAATGATATTTAGTGTTTTGGGTATCATTTTGAGGTTTGAATGTCAAAACAGTGACACCTAGCACTCCGTACAATTTCACTCTACTGAACTAATCTATAATCAGGTCATCGTGGGATATTGGGCATAACTCTTTCTTGAAAAATCCAATATCGATATCATTTGTGGGGTTGAAAAGAGGACTAAGAGGGCTACCACAGGAAGACATTTCAAACCTTGGAAATACAAAATTATAGATATATAACACATTCAATATCAAGTGCCTACAAAGAAAGAAAAAGGTGTGTATTTTTTAAAATTTGTATAAGTTTTGTTTGAAAAATTAGTTTGAAGTGATTCGAAGGGAATAGTGAAGCATAAATATCATTAATGGATGCCCCGAAGAAAGAAAATTGAAACACCTAGTAAGAAACCCGAAAGCTCTACTATGACACATGAGGAAGAGGAAGAAATGCAACACGATATATCAAAATTATGCGACCAAGTGCAACAAATTTCACTCTCACGAAAAGTAACAGAAGCTAAAATGGATGGTTTGAATAATAGAGTGGAAGCTAAGATGGATGGTTTGAAGAATGGCATGGAATTTAAGATGGATGGTATAAAAATGGATGTGGCAGTTTTGAATGATCGTTTAAAGGCAGACATGGAAGCAATGATGAATGTGAAGATAGAGGGGTTGAAGGAAGGTTTGACGAAGTTTCTAGAAGAAAGGTGTCCCAGTGGTGACAAGGAAATACATGAAAATCATGATGAAGACAAAACAAATATCAATGATGATTTTAAATACTCCAATGTGGGATTTAAGAACCACCACATTTCAAAGATAGATATGAGGAAGTTTGATGACAAGGATCCAGTAACTTGGATACTACAGATGTTGAAATATTTTGATATAGATGATGTGCAACCCTTACAAAAAGGTATGTATTGCATCTTTATATTTAGAAACCAATTAGTTTTTTGGTATAGATGGCTTTGTTCTCTTAAACCACTTGTCACCTAGTCAAATTTTATGGAGGAAATGATAGCACATCATGAAGATACAAAGAGAAAAATCTTCTTTAGCCGATTGATAAATCTTAAACAAAAGGGTTCAAGGGCAGAGCACATTGAATACTTCCAAAAATTGAATATTAGCATAAATGATATTGCAGAGGAGCATAGTATTGATGTCTCCATAGGGACTTTAAAAGATAACATCCAACATGAAGTTCTCTTTTGGGAACCTGATTCATTGGAGAAGGCATTTAGGGTGGCAAGAAAAATTGAAAGAAAAACTATGGCAATAAGGAAGTCTACCACTCACAACTATAAAGATGGAAGTGTTGTTTCTCTTAGTCTTCCACAAACTACAAGGTTGACACCACAACGATTGGAGTAAAAGGAGAAAAAGGGCTTTGTTACAGTTGTGATAGAAAATACACTAAAGGTCATAATTGTGCTGAGAAGAAATTATTCTACATAGATTGTGAAGAGAAAGAAGAAAAGGAACAAGAAAAATCAAAATAGGAGGATATACACTAGGAACCAACCCCAGAGAAAGAAGAAATGAATCTGGCCATATCTTGTAATGCATTGGAAGGAATTACCACTCCTAAAACTCTAAAGATAGAAGGAATTACCACTCCTAATAGTGTTGATTGATACAGATAGTACCCATAATTTTATTCCTTGTAAGATAGCCAAGGAATGGAATTTCTTCCTATATCCAGCACTAGAGTGTCAAATGATGGTTGCAAATGGAGGAACTATAAATTACTCTAGAAAGTGCCATAATATAAAGCTAACCGTGGGGGAATATGTCTTGAATAGTCCAATGCTTTCCATTCCAATGGGTGTTGCTGATGTTGTACTAGGATTCCAATGGTTAAAATCTTTGGGGACAATAGCTTTCAATTTTCCAGAGCTTTTATTAATTTTTTTTGGGAAGGAATGGAAGTTGAATTAAGGGGTATCGCAGGGAAACTAGGAAAGATAATTGGATCTAATGGCATGAAAAACATTTTGAAGAAAGAACAACGGGGTGTAATTTCACCATTATGCTCACTAGGGGTTCAAACATCAAAATAATCTATTTCTCCAGATCTCCAAAAATCCTTAGATAGCCATTCCAAGGTGTTTGAGACTCGCAAAGTCCTTCCACCTATTCGTATTCAAGATCATGTGATTCACTTGATTCTAGGAATTGTTCCTCAAAACATCAGACCTTACAGATATTCTTATTCCCAAAAGAGTGAAATTGAACCTATGGTTGCAGAAATGCTACAAGCTAGTATAATTCAACCTAGCCAAAGTTCTTTCTTTGCTCCAGTAGTATTGGTGCACAAGAAGGATCGATCATGGCATATGTGTCCAGATTATAGGCAGCTAAACAAGCTCACTATTAAACATAAATTTCCCATTCCTATCATTGATGAATTGTTGGATGAATTCCATGGAGAAATTTACTTCACCAAGTTGGATCTTCGTTTAGCATATCATCAAATCAGAATGAAGATTGAAGACATTCTGAAAACAACATTCAAAACTAATGAGAGTCATTATGAATTTTTGGTCATGCCTTTTGGACTGAATAATGCACCTTCCACATTTCAAGGTTTAATGAATTCCATTTTAAAACCCACCCTTAGAAACTTTGTGTTAGTGTTTTTTGATGATATATTAATCTACAACAAGTGTTGGAAGGATCATGTTCAGGATGTTGACAGGGTGCTCAAACTATTGGCAGAGAAACAATTATATTAAAAAACCTCCATATATTTCTTTGGAGTACAAGAGGTGGAATATTTGGGTCATACTGTATCTCATGAGGATGTCAAGGTAGACCCTAACAAAATTACAGCCATTAGGGAATGGAAAATCCCCACAACCATACATCATCTTTGAGGATTTCTCGGGTTGATAGGGTATTATCGCAAGTTTCTTAAAAATTATGGGAGAATAGTGCCACCTCTAACATCATTACTGAAGAAATATGAATTTTCTTGGACTCCGGAAGCAACAAAGGCCTTTGAACATCTTAAAGAGGCAATGTTCCAAGCATCACTCTTAGCTACGCTACAATTCACAAATTTTTTTTGTGGAATGTGATGCTTTAGGAAATGGAATTGGTGTTCTTTTAATGAAAGAAGGATGACCAATTTCTTTTGAAAGTTGTCCAATCAAAGGAAAGTATTAACACAAATGTATTTATGATAAGGAAATTCTGGCAATACTACATGCAATAAAGCAATGGAAACCTTACTTAATGGGAAGACACTTCAAGGTAAACACAGGTCATGATAATCTTAAATATTTTTTGGGATAAATATTATCTTCAAAAGAGTAGCAAAAATGGGTAACAAAGATGTTGGGTTATGAATTTGAAATCATCTACAAAAAAAGGAAGAAAAATGTTTTTGTAGATGCACTCAAAAGAAAGGATGATGATGTGGAAGCATTTATTCGTGCCATTTATATTATCCAACCTGAGTGGGTAACTGAAGGAAGGGATGAATGGAAGAATGATGAAGAGGCGTGGTCACGCATTCAAAGTTGCAGCAAGATCCAAGTACATCTAATACATTTAGCTAGAAAAATGATTCATTATGGTACAAATATCGCTCATATTTTTGTAAGAATTTCGAGCTCAAACAAAAAATCCTTTTGGAATTACACACCTCTCACTTAAGAGGGAACTCAAGATTTTTAAAAACTTACCATAGGGTCAAGAAGGAATTTTTTTGGGATGGCCTTAAATCTGATATTCATAAATTTGTGGCAAAATATCTAGTTTGCCACTAAAATATAGTTGAGACAGTTAATACCACGGGTTTGCTACAACCTTTAGCCATTCCAAGTCAATGTTGGGAAGAGGCAGTTTCAATGGCTTTTATCATAGGTTTACTCAAGACTGAAGGAAAGAGTGTCATCGTGGTGGTAGTTGATAGACTTACCAAGTATGCGTACTTTTGTGCATTATCTCACCCTTTTAAGGCCAACATAGTTGCTACTGCATTTATGGAAACAATTCAAAAGCTTCGTGGAAATCCAAATATTATAGTAAGTGACAAAGATCCTATTTTCACTCGAAATTTTTGGAAAAATTATTTTCTTGTCTTGGTACTCAATTAGTTCATAGCCCATCTTATCATCCTCAATTTGATGGGAAAACTGAGATAGTGAACAAATGTTTAGAATGATATCTTCATTTATTTGTATCTAACAAGCAAACACAATGGGTCAAGAGGTTACCTCTAGCTGAATAGTGGTATAACGGTTCCTTCCATACTACAGCAAAAATGACCCCATTTATGGAACTTAATGGATATCATCCACCATCCATCACATCATTTTTAAGAGAAAATTCTAAGGTTCAAGTAGTGGAAGATGACATCGAGCATCGACAACAAGTTCTCCAACTCTTAAAGGACAACCTCACTCTGGCGCATAATTGAATGAAACAACACACATATCTTCCATGCTCAAACAGGGTTGTACAAGGGTTTCCCCCTGTCTCACTTACTGTTCTTATTGGTTGTAGAAGGTCTAAGTCACCTTATATCAAAGGAAAAAGGATGAGGGTATTTTCATGGTATTGATTAATGGTAGCATGAAATGTTCTCTAAGCCTCAAAATTTCCAAGGAGGCTTGGACACATGTATTACATAATACCCAGAAATAGTTTTGGGAAATTCCACACAGAGACAATTTTATTAAAATAATGTTATTTTTTTAATGTGTGCCTAAGTCTAAACTTAGGAAATTAAAATAATTAAAGGGTATTAATCTAACTGTGGGTCAAACTTCTAGAAGAATATGAGGATCAAGGCCAAATGATCTGAGTCATTGATTAGAATCTAATATGGGTTGTTGGTTCTCAACAAAAGGATTATAAGAGGAAGCTTGATGGGCATTTGGAAAACACATTGAGTGGGAGATCAGAAATCGGATATCCAAAGAGAGTAGTGCAACAGTTACCATTGAGATTCAAAGTGATTTCTTACAGTGAGGGGTAGGGATAGTTTTGGTTGGAGATTTATCCTGATATGGGAATAATCAACAGAGGAGATAGAGAGAGATCTGGGACAGGCAGCGTAGAGGCTATGCTGGGTAGCATAGACTCACGTAGAGGCAGTGGAGATCTATATTTTTTCTGGAGAGGTCAATTTCTGAAGTCGGAAGATAGGGTGTGAGACCGGGAGGATAGAATCAAAGTCTCTAAGAGGCAAATTGATCAGCAGAATGGGTGACTCTATCCCTAGCAGCTGTCACGCTGACCCTATGTAGTAACTGCGCAAAGGCAATAAGGGACAAGCTATCCTATGGCTGGATTAGTCGGGGTCACCACTGATAGTGTGAGGTATTTCTCATTAATATTCTATCAGTCATATTGTCTGCATTAGATAGCCAGCAAGGCATCCAGAGATTGTATTCATACAACTACTACTTAGTAATACAAACCCTTAGCTATTGCTCCGGTTTTCCCACACTGGGTTTTTCTATGACATTTATCCAAAAATAACTGTGTAAATGTGTGTCATGATTATTTCTCTCCTGTGTTGTATTTAGTTTCCACAGTTTTTGTTTGTGTAGGCTTTTATGTATTTAATTCGATATTTGTTGTAGCACACAATAAGTAAATTCGTTAATCGAATTAACATCAGTTTTTGTAGTAGGAATCAGGTAACCGATCTTTCACATGGTATCAAATAATAGATCGTGAGGAGAAGAGATCAGAAGCAGAAACAAATTTCACAGGAAACAATTCGAATCCCAAGAAAGAAGCATAGTCCTTGGGAAAGAAGGTCGAAGTTTTGAGGAGAAATCAATTTCTCTCAATGATTCAACAGAGAAATTCAACCTCCAGATTGAAGCTTTCTAGAGGGAGAAGGAAGCAACATATTTTTCCTTGCATAGAGAATCTTTAGTTGAGACGTAAATATTTTGCAGCAGTTGCTAGAAAAATAACATCATTGGGAGAGAGAGAGAAATTGTTGAAGGAATTATTTCTTAGAGGACTTCCAATAAAAAAATTCTGATTTCTCAAGTGCTAAGCTGCAACAGAGAGGATTCGATCTACTAACTCCAATAGGGAGTGCACAAGCTAGCATGGTACTGTGCAGAGGAGAGAGGAGGTAGTTCGACAGTTCATTGACAAAGATGGTAGCTAATGGGTTTCGATATCAGGATCAATTGGAGGGTGCATCCAACTATGTGATATGGAAGGCAAGGATCTCATGCCTTCTAGATGAGAAATATCTCAAAACTTACATCAGTAGTGTAGTAGTTGTACCTACAGATCCAGAACTGCTCAAGAAGTATAAGGCCAAGATGGCAAATGCCAAGAGGTTGATCCTCGATGGAGTGAGGGATCACGTAGTGCGTCACATTGCCAGTAAGGATAAAATTTGGTAAATGTGGGAAGAATTGACCACGCTATATGAAGGATCCTCTTAGCAGTGGAAGATGTACTTGGAGCAGAAGATGACATCCACAAAGATGCAGAATAGGGAACACATTGATCCGTTCCTAATGAAGCTTCAAGAGATCTGAGACAAGTTGGTAGCTATGGGGTCAACACCTCAACCTACAAATATGGTTAGGCTGGCCCTAAATTAAATCTCAGAAGCATGGCAAGTGTTTTTCTAGAGCATCCTAGGCAGAGAGAGATTTCCAGATTGGGAAGTAATGTGGGACACTCTTCAGCAGGAAGAGATGAGGAGAGATTTAGTCAAGTGAAAACTTGATAGTATCAATGACAATAGTGGGACGAAGCCAAAGGAGAAGGATGAGAATACAACCCTCACATCTAAGGGGCAGCATGAGCAGTGGAAGAAGAAGAAAGATGTTTCAAAGATCAAGTGTTTTTGATGTGGTGAACTTGGTCACTACACTACATAATGTTCTCTCAAGAAGAAGGACAAGGATGAGAAGCATGATCTGAACGCTGAATCCACATAGATCAAGGTGGAGGAGTTCACCATGATTTCCTAGAGGTGGGGTGATATAGAACTGTAGTTTGAAATAACTGTAGATGGGTAGGATCCTTGAAGAGTCCACCTCTTGGATCAATACCTTGCTACAGGAGCCTAGATCAGAAGTAGTGGGATGGACCAGTGTCAGCTGGTGTAGAGGAGTGTCAAAGTGATAGATGCAGTAGCGCCAAAGATTAAGCAGCACAAAGCTAGAGTTGGCAACAATGCAGTTGGCATAGAGTAGAGTCAGCAGCAACGCAGAGGCTTAAGAAGGTCAGTGCAGAGACTAACAGCAGTCAGAACTCCAATAACAGATGCATCATGCTGAACACCTGTTTAGTAATTTTGGATGCTTTTCCGTTGCTGTTGCAGTCACAACATCAATTGGAGAAGGTTGTAGTGTAGATGCAGTGTAGGCAATGGCAGTGCCAGCAGCAGCATATATGTAGTGTTGGCAGTGGCATTTTTAGTAGCAATACAAATGCATAATTTGTGAAAAAATTTGTGGGCAGTGATTCCAGACATCAGCAGTGCAGAGGGAGATGTTACAGAGAAGGATGATTCTTCAACAGGTTGCATTACTAGAGCACATTCCTCGCTAAGAGGGAGAGTTGATTTTAGGTAGCATCGGATGTGCTCGAAGCCTAAAAATAGGCAAGGAGGCTTGGACACATGTATTCCATAATACCCAGAAATGTTTTTAGGAAATTCCACGTGAAGATAGTTTTATTAAAATAATTAATTTTTTTTAATGGGTGCCTAAGTCTAAACTTAATAAATTAAAATAATTAAAGGGTATTGATCTAAATGTGGGTGAAACTTCTAGAAGAAGATGAGGATCAAGGAAAAAATATCTGAGCCATTGATCAGAATCTAATTCCGGTCGTTGGTTCTCAACAAAAGGATTATAAGAGGAGGCTTGATGGGCATTTGGAAAACACGTCAAGTGGGAGATCAAAGATTGAATTTCTAAAGAGAGTAGTGCAACAGTTGCCAGTGAGATCCGAAGTGATTTCTAGTAGTGAGGGGTAGGGATAGTTCCAGTTGGATATTTCTCCTGATCTGAGAATACTCAGTAGAGGAGACAGAGAGAGATCTGGGAGAGGCAGCATAGAGGCTAGCTAGGCAGTGTAGGCTAACGTAGAGGCAACACACAACCTTGAGGAGATCTATATTTTTGTTGGAGAGGTTGGTTTCTGAAGCCGAAAGTCGAGGTGTGAGGCCGGGAGAATACAATCGAAGTCTTAGAGAGGAAAATTGATTAGCAGAAGGGCTGACGTTGTCCCTAGGAGTTGTGACGTTGGGCCTACATAGTAACAACACAAAGGGAGCAAGGGACAAGCCATCCTGTGGTTGAATTAGTCGGGATCGCCAGTGATAGTGTGAGGTATTTCTCACTAATGTTCTATTAGTCATATTATCTATACTGGATAGCCAACAAGGCATCTAGAGATTATATTCAAAAAAGCACTACTTAATAATACAAACCCTAAGTTGTTGCACCAATTTTCCCACAGTGGGTTTTTCTAGGGACATTTGTCAAAAA
>APFE031210218.1:21206-28706 GCA_000404065.3 Pinus taeda | reverse complement strand
CTATAACATAGACATTCATACCTAACCTGGTGACATTTTGTAGAAAATTATCCATATTAGGTAGGATATAACTATCTTTGAGAGAAAATTTGTTCAAATTTATAATGTTAAAATCTAGAATAATTTGGCAATTTTTCTTTCCAACCAACACCAAGATAGCTACTCATGATGAATGCCCATAGAACCAATGCTTTTAGCCTCTAAAATTTCTAGTAACTCTCTTGCATGACATGTTCCAAGTTTTTGTTTGCTTATCTCTGCTTTTGTGTAAAGGGTTTAGATCCATCCTTCAATGAAATAGTATGTTGAATAATGTTTCCTTTATAATCATTCAGATCATGAAATACTTCCTTGTATTCCCATATGAAGTCTTCAATTTCTCTTTTTTTTCTCACAAAACAACCTTTTTCAATCCATATGAGCTTCTAGTTTTATTTTTATCTAATATTCATAGCCACACTATATTAAATGTTACGTGTCTCCCTCAACTTATTGAGCATTTCAATTTAATAAAAAACTTCTCCAATAGAATACAACACTTGTCGACCTTGATATCTTTCACTTGTGTCACCTACATTCCTTCATCATCTTCGCCTTGCCATATTCTCCACATTTAAGGAGTTCTTGCATGTTAGTAAGAAACCTAACCACTTGTACAACATCATGAAACACTTACTAATGATCAAATTATTTGGAATAGAAGAGCAGAAGAAAAAAACATGATTTGAAATCATTTGTTCACAAGGTTGAAGATTTTTTGATAATAGCCAATGCATCAATGAAATTATTATCATCCCTTGAGACAATATTAATTGGAAAATGCTTCAAACAACTTTACTATGTCCAATATTTACTATGAATTTAGATTCATAATAGTCTACCATATTTGTTTAGTTTTCTTCATTTAGGATTTTATGAACTAGATTGTTATTGAAAATATCACTATAAGATGCCAATTATGATTGCATCTTAGAATCAAATGAGCTTCATCTTGGATCTTCTCTAAATTGCATAGATTTCATATTCTATTGTTTATTTACTTCTACTAAAAGTAATTTGTTAGTCTTAGGCATAAAAATCACATATCACCCTCATGTTGAGTTGTAAAATATACCCCATAATTTCTTTTTGATTAGAGAATTCCCAATAAAGGATACGATTTTATTATTTTTTTATTTTTGTAAAATTTTATTTTTGTAAACATTTTATATATTTGCCTTTAAATTGATCTAATAATATATGAAAACATTATTACGATGTTCTAAAGAGAAAAATTAAGTAATAACATTTCATTTGAATTATTTAAATAATACTTGAAATCAGTATGTTTTTGTTTTCTAGTATGCTTATGACCCGCGAGACTATATTGTGCTATAATAGATTGTAGTATGAGGGTATCTAAGCTATGAAAATCACTCATGGATCGTAACTCATCTATGCCACACAAACCCTTAACATCGCTATAATTTTGTTAGTGACTCCTCCCAACTACCACTAGCTTTGAACATTAGCTACTTTATGGTCCAATGAAACCTTCAAAATCCAATTAGACATTAGAGAAATTTTGAGGTAAAAAATGGACCTCAAAAAAAAAATGTACAACCAAAATCAACTTTGTAAGAGCCAATAGGATTCAAGATGATGACGTAAACCATGGGGGATGATTCACCATTTTTGGAGTAAAAAAGTAAAAAGATATAAAATAAAAAAATCATATAAAAATTACTTCTTAAATTCGTATTTCCAACTTATCTCCCTATGGTTTTACTTGAATTTTGAGCGGGAGCACTCGTTGGATGCATAATTTAATTATTCATCCAAGAAGAACCATGTTGCATACTTTCGATGGACCCCGCTACATGAAAAACGAAGAAATAATACTGCTTGGATATGGAATTAAATTTTGCATCCAATGAATGGTCCAACTCGAAAATTGAGTAAAACCGTAGTGAGATAAGCCGAAAATACGAGTTGAAAAGGTAGTTTTTCATTTTTTCCTCTAAAATTTGATGATGTAATCTAATATTATTTTATTATTTCCACAGTTATTTTATAATATTTCTTAAGAGGCCCATTTTAGAACTCAAAATTTCTTTAATGCTAACAGGACCTAGGCTTTATATCAAAAGGATACAAGGGTGATATTTGAACCACTTACTTATACATGGGCCATGAGACCCTTTAACATCTCTAGGTACAAGCACACATTCAACCAATACTTGAAGGTTCCCCATGGATTTAGGTAAGGTTGTCCTGGGAATTAACCTTGTCCCAATGGTGAAAAACACATCACTTTCCACCATTGAATCCAACCACTTTGAGCTCTAAAATTAAGGACATGAGGTGGGATTTGATCCACTAATGTGTGAATGGGTTATAGTACCATTTAATATGACCACTTTGAGTGCAACCACACATTTGACAACTACCTTAAAATGACCCTGTAGCTTTGATCTAGTCCCTCATCGGAATTGAATCTTGCCCAATTGTGAAAACCCCATTACTTCCCACCATTGGACCCAACCACATCGGGCATGTTTAAAAACATTATTAAAATGTATTAAAAAATAATTTAACTAACATATTTTAAAAGAGTCATATATTTTTAATTAAAAAAAATATTATAAAACAATTTTTTACAAGCCTCTATTTTTTTTTTATTTAAATTATATTTTTTACAATTTTAGTTTTATTATTTTATTTGGAAGAAAATATGAGGGATGTCATCACTTTTGTTATCTTATATGGAGTAAATTTTAGGGATGTGATATCTCTAAAGAATCATAAAAAAAACCATAAAGCAAGTCCAATAGAATTTTATAACGACAATCTCAAAATTAAAGGCAATATGCCCTATCTTTATACCTAATGGACAAGATAAATATCATGGAAGACAATAAGGTTTCAAAAAATGTTTTCAAAATCTGGCCAAAACCCTATGTAACTCAAGTGAGGATGGGATAAATATGCGAAGTCTTGGTTAAATTATTAGAGAATAAAAGGAGAATTTATTTGGTAGAATAATGACAATATTACAATATTACACATCTAAAATTAAGGAGAAATGGTAGTGCAATAATAACTTAAAGGATAAAAGAAAATTAGGATACCATAAGAAGACAATTAAAAGAGAATTAATTTGGTAGAATAATGATAATATTAGAAATTTTATTACAAACAAAATTAAGGAGAAACAATAAATTAAATGTTAAAAGAAAATTAAGATATCATAAGAAGGTGATTAATAGTAGTATATAAGATCAAAATTATCTCTTTATTAGTGTAGAGAAGAAATCAACATTGTTAAAATAAGGATAAATTATCTTGAAATTCATATTGAAATTCGGAACTGGACAATTCTAGAAATGCCAAGGGTTGAAAGAATATGTCATCTTTGTGAAACTATGAATGTTTGAAGATGAAAAGTATTTCCTTTGAAAGCTCTTGCGTATGTCCAAATTAGATCTCAATTTGAAAATATTTGTTGCAATACCAACCATCTTAAACTTCTAAAATATAGTATCAAAAAAAGGTTTCTCTCTAACATATCAATAAAAATTTAAAAAAAACAAAGTAATCATTTACATTTTTAAAATCTAAAAACTAATAAAATATTTAAAACTTAGCCACACACACACACACACACACACACACACACACACACACACACACACACACATATACATAAATATATAATATAATAATAATAATAATAAATAATAAATTAAAAATAAACAAAGCTACTTAGAGTAGCTCACTTGACAAGCTCATGTTATGTAAAATTTATGTAAGTTATGAAGGTTTCATGTTCAATTTCCTTGACTGCTAAACCTCCATGCCATCGTAAGGGAAAAAGCATTTACACCTATAAATATAGTGGTATTAGTCACAATCAACCCCATGTCACATGACTACAATCCCAACAAATATAGTAATTAGAAAAAGACTTTTCCACCTCTCTTTTTTTTCACAAAAATCCCTTTCCTCTTAAAATTGTTTTTAGCTAAGCTTTCTTGTTTCAAAGTGGGGTTTTGAAGTTTTGTATTTAAATTTTTTTATCTTTCAGATGTATTTAATATTAATATATATATATATCTATATATATATATATATATATATATATATATAAACATTACAACTTTTTATTTTAAAATCTCACAAGTTCTTTAATGGAATGGAAAATATCCACTATCTTTAAATATGCCAGAGTTTCTTGTTTTTTAAATGGTGTTTGAGATTAAATAGATTGTAAAAGGGAAAGATAGGTCTGGAAAGGGTACCAAAGAAATCTTAAGAATTGGAAGGTTTATCCTCCTTCCTTATAAACACACAACTTTAATGATAATGCACGATTTTACCTAAACACAAGACTCAAAAACTCATTGTTCTTACTTGTAAAATAAGGTGATAAAAATAACCCCTCTATTATCAGATCATTATTATTATTCTTCTCTTAGCTAGGTTATATGGAATTATGCCAAAAATAATATAAAAAAAAAGATATTGAAAAATAGTTAAAGATGAAGCCAAATTTAGGAGTTATCATTCAACTATGGGCCACCTTATTATGCTCATGATCATTATAAAGGAGTGTCACAATAATAAAACTAAGTTTTCGCTTCATTAACTTTAGGAAAGCAATTGGCATAGTTCTTAAAATAAACAATTGGAATAGATTAAAGAGATAAAAGTCCATTTTCACTTGAGGGCTACTATGGTAAGGCTACATGAGAGCATTATGGCTAAGTTTAGGAATAGCGAGGGTTTGTTTGAAGAATTTAATTATAATAGAGTTAAGTAAGGTAGTTCTCTATATCCTACCATTTTTAATATATACATCAACAAGATAGACTATTTCTTGGAAGAATTATGATGTGTTGGACATGACTCTATCTAGAATAGTCATCATCCCTCTGCATGTTGACAATATTGTTCTCATGCTAACAATATTGTTTTATATGCCGACAAGCAACTAAAGCTTCTCAAGGATTTTTTTTCTCTAGTGACGACATGAATATTAACACATAAAAAATAAATATTATGATATTCAAATCCAAAAAGTTTACTTGTTGGAGGAATTGACTTCATATAAATATCTAGGAATTAATAATCACCACAAACATAAATGAAACTATAGCATTGAGAAAATGATAAATGGATGGTGGGAAGATTATTATGGAATAAAAAGTAATTGTAAATAAGTTAAAATATGGCTTTGGGATAACAATAAAAATCCTCTTTGAGATTCTCTTCATTATTATTATCTTGTACCATTGTGAAGTTTAGGATGGTAACATATCTAGAGGCTCGTGGTGAAAGATAGAGAAAATCTAAAAATGCTATGATGACTTATAACATTAAATTTAAAGGAAATGCACATTATTATATCCTCATAGAAACAAGAACTTTCCATTGAGGACATTCATATAACTAGTCACTTAAAGTAAAAAAAAAAACAAGTTAAACAACATGGAAGACATGAGGCTTCCTAAATTTTCTTCAAAATCATGTCAAAATTGTTTGTATCTCAAGAAAAATTGATGTGAAAATACCAAAGTTTAATTAATTTAACAAAATATCAAAGAAGTGATCACTTTATCAATTAAAAATATTATTAAAATATTATTATATCTAAATTTCAAAAAGTTATAATAATAATTTTCCCTACTTTCAATTTCTATCTCAACTTCCCATTCTTATTTTGTGTGATTACTATAGAAATAATAATAACCTATATTTAATCCTCAAGCTTATAATAATAATAATGTTTGCGAAGATTATTTTGAGTCGAAATATGTAGCCAACTGTGTTCTTGACCCTAGACATACCGAGAGAAAATGACACTGGTACTTGAACTCCATCATCCTCCATTAGCATTTTGAAAATTCTTTTTGGAAGGGTCTTAAAGGAGAAGCATGAAGATGATAATGATATCATCTCTTGCTTGAATAAAATAACACAGATGTAGTGATATCGATCCTCTTATTTGGCTAGTTTAAATGCTAGACTAGCTCACCTTGAAAGTCATATGCCCATAACCCAATGCCAATAACTTCCTCATACTCTTGATATCATGATATGCCTTCTAATAATTGGTTTTCTTCTCTATATAAGTCTAATAAATAACAATTTTAGTAATCTCAAACAAAGTCAACAAATTTAATTTCATCGAAACAAACTAAAATGAAATACTACATGAACTATAAAATTTACTAATATATATATCAAATATTTAAAATAATATAAAATTAATTCAAATAATAATAATAATAATATGACTCAATTCAGAAACATTCTAATTATAATGACATTAACATTGACTCTTAACTAAATGTCATAACCAAGTACAATCGTATTAAAGAATCATTTGCTTCATTCTAATTATAATAACTTTTATTAACAGATCAACATTGACTTCTAATAACATGTATCAAAAAATCATTGACTTCATAAAAACCATTGACTTCTAATAACATTTTATTAGAAGTCAACGTTGATGGGTTAATAAAAATCACGGACTTCTAATAACAAGGTATGAAAAAATTGTTGGCTTCATAAAAGCCATCGTTTTCTAAGTGGAGTCTAAAATATCAAAGCACAGAGAGAAATCAAATGCTCCATTTTCTATTCATTTTAAAACTGTTAGAGCTAACACAATAGAAATTTAAAAACAAATAAGACACACAGCATTCAACCATGAAAAAACACAGATTTTAACGTGGTTCACCCAACCAAGCTGGGCTATGTCCACCAAACATCAGGCATTGGCAATCTTATTATTCAACAGGAGATTACAACAGCGTAATTCCTCACAAACTCTCAGCACAAATATCCTCTACGGGCTTGTTACACAAAAATGTCGTCACCTTGATTATTTGCAGTCGGTGTAGGTCTATCACCACCTATACCAGCTTCCTAAGAAAGTCTCAAACCTCGGCTCTTCAAAACAAGCTTTAGAAATGAGAGAAAGGCATCAAAAAAGCAATGTAACTCTGGTTCCACACTTTCTCTTACTTTTGCCTGCGGGCCCGCACCTTTTGTTCAAGTTATCAGCGTACTTATATGCTATGTATGTAAAGGGGAGGGTGTGTACCCCTGTAAAAGTCAAAAGGCGCAATCTTTATCTTAAAAAACTCATCTTGGGTTAATTCTAGAGTTTTCTAGAAGCATTTGTTACGTGGATTGTTCACTCCAAGTGGTTCATGCATCCCATGAGAGGAGGACCTAATCCCTTGTTGAGAGGAGCTATCCCTTGGAAGGAGGACTCTATCCCTTTGAAGGAGGAGCTGGTAATTGATCTCCATTGCACTATAAATTGAGGCATTGGGTCAGTGGCCAGGGAGGTTAGAAGCTGAACTTTTGAGGGTAAATGCTAGTGAAATCAAGACTTGCTATTTGAGCTTAAGAGGAGAGATCACATACCTTTTTGGCTCCATTAGGGAGTGAGTGAAGCTTGTCAAAGTAGAGGAGACTTCTTGTTGGACCCTGGGAGGAGCTTGT
>APFE031210218.1:2054-16623 GCA_000404065.3 Pinus taeda | reverse complement strand
TTTAACATAGGTTAGCCATAGGAATGTGGATGAACAAGCTAACCAATTAATATGTAAAGGACTAAACTATTAAAAAGATAGAGCTAATTGAATTTTATTAAGTTATTAATTTTTTTTTATTTTTGCATGTTAAAATTAATTCAATTAAATTAATTAGAAAGTAGTTATAGATATGACTGACATAATGGTCAGTTGAATAAGAAAAGTAATTGGAAAGATGACCTAGGTAACTAGATTAAAACAACATAATGGAGAAGGAGCGTGATCTTCACAATCTCCTTAGGGAGAAACAATGTTCAAAATGACAACAGTATAAAGAAGAACAACATATAGAATATAAGGGAAGAACTGACTTGGATCACGAAAGAAGAATCTTGCAGAACAAACACATACAGTATGATTTGATAGTTCAATGAGCTAGAAAATAATAATTGGCTATTCTTTTGCAAGTAGTTCCAGAAAATCACTCATGTCTAACAACATAGCTTATAACCCTCATAGAATATATCATAAAAGACAAGTAGAGGGACCCATCAACTAGAGTAATCAATTGTGGTTTTCTCTTTCCGATAAGTTACATGTTCCTTACATACCATTATCATCAAATGATCAGTAGAGGTTATTTCATTTTTTTTTACAATTACTATCCACTACGTGGGAAAAGTGATTAGTAAAATGCATGCACGTGTATGGTGACAATCAAAGAGTGAAGCATAAATCGAAGAGACAATTTTGAGGGAATCAATCAAGTAATAATCACAACACAATTAATTTCACTTCTATAAAAATAAAAAATCCCACCGATTTTTTGAAAATATTGCTTGAAATTCCAGTTGACACCCTATACAACTTGGATGATATCCTTGATAGCCCAAAAATTGTCTTTTTTTACTTTGAGCTTCTTGATTACCTCTGAACATAGTAACTTTAATATGTTTTATTCATATAAAAATTAAAGGCAGGGTATGATGAAGAAGAGATTACACTCGAACCATGAACTAAATCAATATTTGACCTCATTGGAAAATGGAATTGGGAATACACATACATAAAATCAAATAGGAAAAGGTTGAGGAACCTACATGGGAAAATAATTTTGAATCCTACCTCATGTAGGGCAAGATGAGAAATAAATGGAACTCCCAGGATTATTTCTTAGAAAAATCCAGCATTCGCAACATTCTTTGCACTCTGCTAGTCGTAGATTTGAGGGTGGGGGAGATGTTGGAGGAGCTAGTTGACTGAGATGACTAGTGCAAACTTATGTCAGAAAATAAACATTGTAATGAAGGCTAGCTAATGATAGGTTAAATTTCATGGAGGTTTTAATATTGAGATCATGATTTTAAGAACCATGGCCCTCTAGTCAGTTTTGCCCTCTGGTCGATGCCACTAGTTCCTTATTGGTCATGTCTATTTCAGTTTGACTTGACTTTACTTATTCCCCTCCTCTACTTGGTCTTAGCCTCCTATTGGGTTGGTGTCATTCTTATCATTTGGCTAGTGGCTCGGTTCCCACGGTTATTCTCCACCTTATTGAGTGGGTCCCTATTCCTCTTCCATCACTACCTCTAGCTTGGTCTCTCATCATCCTAGGCTATGCAGTCGCCCACCGTTTCATTTCCTAGGTCAGAGAGTATTTTTTCGCCTCCTCTAGAAGTGTTGTTTGAGGTGGAAATTGAAGCTTCCAATACTCTTGTGGCGTCTGCCCTTAAGTTTAGCAATTAGGGGGATTCTAAGTTTATGAAGAGGTCTTATTGAGTAGTTCATGGGCCTTTGGTCCTCCCCTCATACAGTTCAAGAATCAATTGCAAATAACTGGAATCCTCTGATGAAGGGTGCTTTTATTTCCTCTTTCTGTGGCAAGGGTTTCTACAACTTTTATTTTGATAATCGTCTAGATCATGAATTTGTGTTCACGAGTGTTTTGTAGTTTATGGCCACCCAGGGGCTCTATCTAGATCATTGGAGTCCCAATTTCAACACTGATTACGATGTTTTGGTTTCAGTTCCAGTCTAGGTGGACCCCCTCCATTGCTACAATGTTGTGACTTTCCGTCTTATTGGGAAGTCTTTGGGGAGGTAGATTGACTGTTCTGAGCCTAAATATGGCCTTTTATCCTATGCTTGGATGTGTGCAGAGTTGGATTTAAAAAGGGTTTATGGCAGCAGTCAACCTCTATATGAATATTTGGTCGCATGTGTAAGGAATTGATTATGATAAGTTACCCTTCTGGTGAAAGTTGTTCCGTGAATATGGACACTTTGCAAAAGGTTACCCTAAAATTAGAGCATCCGTGGAGAAGCTCTCTAGGGATCCAAAATATCAATCGACATAGGTTAAGAATCAAAATTTCTCAGAGCTTCATCCTCTTGTCAACAACCCAGATTCGGTTTAGGGCAACTTTTGAGTGGACTTAGCCCCCTATTAGAGCTCATTGGTTGGATTTGGTCTCAATTTGGAAAATGAGAATAGATTTGGAATATTGGGGTTTGTGGTCGGGGTTGTTAGTTCAGATCCCCCCTAGCCTCCCCCCTCATTCTATCCCCAAGGATCGAATGAAAAAGGGCAGAAGGTGTCTACTTCAAGTCTTGACACCAACAACAGTTCCAATGATTCTTCAAATGAAGAGGAGGAAATAGAAGGATTCATGGCCCCCTTTGAACGTAAGGAACTTGTTGTGCAATATAGCTCAGCTGACAATAGATTGGAGGGAACAAGGCAGAGGTAGCCTCTGAAATATATATATATATATATATATAATATATATATATAAGTATATATATAATATATATTATATTATATATATATAATTATATATATATATATATTATATATATCTATATATGAATATATGAATATATATGCAAAACCAAACAATGAAGTGATACCAAAAAAGCTCAAAATAAGAAGAATTAGGAGTCCACCACACTATTTCACGTCAACTAGTGAATGTAGGAAACAAAGGAGGTGGTGTGGTTAGGGGGTGGAAACAACACAGGCCCTACTAAGGGCATGGATAACCGCAAAAATTGATTAATGAATATTATACCTTGGAATTGTAGGGGTCTTGGTTTAGTAAAACCAATCAGGGAAGTAAAATCCCTTATCAATAAAGAAAGAAAAGAAGTCACCCTCCTACAAGAAACAAAGATGGGTTAGGAGTCTTTCATATTTATCAAACATAAGTTTTGGAACACTACCAAGATGGAAACATGTAGTTTAAGAGGAACAGCTGGATGCATTTGCACATTATGGAATCCAATAAATCTAAACCTAGTAAGTACTCTAAAAATGTCCCACTCAATAGAAACTATTTTTAGTATTATTTAGAAACAACAACTCCTCGCAACGATAAATGTGTACATGCTTGTCCACTTTTGGGAAAAGAAAGAGTGTTGGAACTCCTTGATGGAGCTGAAAACCATTGAGTTCAAGAATAACTGCATTATTCAGGGAGAATTCAATACCACAATGGGCAATCACAAAAAAATAGGGGGCTCCATAATTCATGATGCCTAGCAAGAATACATGGAGGACCTCATCCTAGCCTTGAACCTATATGATGTCAAACCTGAAAAATTCCCATACACCTAGACTAACAAAAGAGTGGGTCCAAACCACAGAGTGGCCCATCTGGACTAGTTTCTTTCTATTGAAAGTATCGTCACTTTGAATTATAGCATTAAATCCTCCATCATCCAATTCACTCGATCATATCATTGGTCGATTCAACTAGACATCTCCCTACCTTTGGATTTGGGCCCTATTCCCTTTTTTTACTATCCCTAATGGATGTAAATTCCTAACTTCTTCAATATGGTCACCATCTCATGGTCACGCTGAATTGATGGAAACACAACTACTATCTAGGAGGCTAATATTCACAAAATTAAAGGAGACATCAAAACTTGGCTCAAGGAGCATAAATTCGAAAGAATGTTAAACATAAAAAATATGGAATAAAAACTGGAAGCAATTCAAGGGAGAATCAAAACCATTCTGATCCAACAATTAGATATAGAAAAGGAAGTCAAAACCTTCAAGAGCCTACACACAACTCTGAGAAGAAAGACGAGTACCAGAGACTACAATCAATAAATAACTAGCTTAAGGCAAGGGATAGGAATACTAAGTTGTCTCACAAACAAGCTAAGTTTTGAGAATTTAAAAACAATATTACTCATGGGGGTGAGATCATCAATAAGTTTGAAGAAATTAAAAGAGTTGTTATAGGGCACTATAAAGATATATACACTAAGGATCATACATGGGACTTAGAAAACAAATACTTCTTCCTCGAGGGAATTCCCCACTTAGTTTTGAAGGAATGGAATCACTCTCTGACTACTCCTTTGATGAAGGAGGAAATCCAAAAATTAATCTTCTCCTTCTTCACTAATAAGGCATCAGGTCTAAATGGTGTCTTTACCAAATTTTTCCATTCATTTTGGCATGTTATTAAGAAGGAACTATGTAGGCTAGTATGATACTCCTTAAATTATGTAATATTGGAATCATTCTTTGAATTTTCCTCTGACACAGGAAGAAATCCGAAAAGTAATCTTCTCCTTTACCCCTAATAAGGTGTTGGGTATGGATGGTTTCTCAACAAGCTTTTTCCATTCCCTCCGGGATGTGACTAATAAGGACCTATGTAGGCTGGTGGAATGCTCATTTAAGTGATGTAGATGGAGATGGTGAATGCGTTTGACCGGGTTAGACATAGTTTTTAGTTTAATTTCATTCAAACATTAGGGATTGATGAGACATTTATAAGCATGATAGCCTTTGTATTGCCTCACCCCATATTGCTGCGATGGTGAATGATAGGGTTGCTGGCTTCTTCAAATTTTTGAGAGGCTTCGATCATGGCTGCCCCCTCCCACCCTTATTATATCTAATTATGCTTGATGCTCTGAGAACAACTTCAGAGAATAAATGTTCCTATCTCAGCATTCATGGCATCGATTCTGGGAAGACATCAAAAGCATAAATCACAATGAGTTTGTGGCTAACACAATATTGATGGGAGGTGCCTCTACCGCTATAGCTAGGTGCTTCAAAAACATTCTCAACAAATTTCTCACGACATCTAGGGGAGTCACGAATGATATAAAAAACAAAATATAGAGTTGGAATATCTCAAGGCTAAAAGAAAAAAAGATTGAAGAAATTCTAGGATACAAAGCTATGAGAGATTGGAAGGACTTCAATTACATAGGAATTCCAATATTCATGGTCACACTACTCCCTATTCCTAGCAAAAGGTGTAGGATAAAATGAAAACACAAATTGTAAACTATGGTGGGACTTGACTCAATAATGCAGGTAGGGAAATCTTGGTGAAATCAGTCCTATCGACAAGCCCTTGATATCAGTTCACTACTTTAAAAGCTCGCAAAAGTGTTCTTCATCAAATGGTTATACATATAAGAAAAATCATGTGGAAAGGAGGTAAAAAATATACAAAGAAATACCACTTAGTAAATTGGAAAACAGTCAAAGCCCAAAAAAATGTGGAGGGTTGGGCATGAGGGACCCGGGAATTGTAAATATGGCAAGAGGAGAAAAAAATTGTTGAAGTTCAATTACTAACATGATTTATTGTTCAGAATGGCCATGTGGCCACTAGATTCGGTTCCCCTATATGGTGTGTGATCAACTCCTCTAGGGATAATTTGAACAAGTTCCGAGGAAATGGAGCCACCATCAAAGTTTTCTTAAATTGTATAATGGGAATTTAGCCCATGCAGTCTCATTTTTGCTTGGTGTATCTTTAGTTCCTCTTGATAAATAGGGGAGTGGAAACATTGGAATAGATCATTGAGTGGAATGAGCATGGAGGTTGGAAGGGGTGGCAGTTATAAAAAACCCTCGAGGCTCTTCTCCCCTAAAGAGAAAGGCTCTAGAAAAAGTTTCAAGGGTGTGCCCCGATTTCACTATATGAGGAAGGCAAGTGGGGTTGGTAGAGTGCCAGCTACTCTGATGCAAACCTAAGCTGTATATACCCCAATGATGTAACCTAAGCCACATATACCCGCAGTATGCAAATCCAATTTCATTTCATGATATGCGTGTCCAAGGAATTCCAAAAATTCCATACTTAGTAAAACTTTCACATAGTCAAGGTTTAAGGCTCTTTAAATAAACTCTATGCAAAAATGTTTGAATTATTTATCCAAAGTTTAAACCTTTCATAAACCTTTAAGAAAAACCTTACAACCCTTCTTAACCTTTGGTTAATTCTTAACTTACCCCGAAATACATCAATCATGCTTATTTCTATTATCATTCCCATATAATAGAAATATCTCATAAACCACACTTAAGCCTTACGTTTCCACCATTTCACAAACCTTTACACATACATTGATGCACTCCTTAGCGCGTTAAATATCCATTGTCGATCAAATTCCTCGATCTGATGGTTATCGCGTCACCCGATTGCTAACAAACTTAGCTGATATCCATCATTGATCTGTCTCATCCGATCTAATAGATAGCAATTCATCTGCTCGCCAAATAACCTGAAAAACCCTACCGTTTATGTGACCCATTCAATCGAACGGATTTTGTGCAAACTCGTGTGAAATTGAGCTCGACCGATATCAGATCGAGAGCAAGAGAGAAAAATGGTTTTCTCTCTCCATCGTATGGTACATGTTAGTCACTAAATGAAACCGCCTGAAATTTTGAAAGAGCACTTACCACCTTTACGGGGTGCAAGAAACTTCTTACCCCTTACGAATACCACCCACGTTCTCAATACGAAAATTTAAAGAACTCGATTTAATAAAATGTTATCGCTTAATCTCTACCATTCATCTTCTTGACTTCATTTTGCATGACTTAATGTTACCCTTCTATCGCACATAACCTCATCCATTGATTTGATTGATCCAATGCTTCCTATGCACCGTTACATTCTTTTGGTTCTTAATATGTAATAGCCCATTCAACTTTCTGCCTATGTATTTGTTCTCACCTTACGATTTTCACCTGCTCTGATCTCGATCTCTGCTTGTGCCTTTATGCTTCTTTCATGTTCTATGTAACATTAAATGCTTTCTCTGAATCTGTCTGTGTGTAAAACCATAACACTCCTCTCTACACTTATTTTTTGATTTTGCAACCTACATTACAACACCTACAACCTACGTTACATAGAATTACTCAAGTTCACACACAACTTACAATTCAAACACACATCGCACAAACTTAGAATCAAGTTATCTTTATTAATAAACAACCATTTACAAACAAATTTCTTCCTTGACCTGATTTTCAATATTAGTGGCCTTTCCTTTCCCGCCCGTATACATAAATGACTAACTCTCTAACTCCTGACTGGCTGACTGACTCTCTACCTCACTATTATACCTTTTAGGCTTACATTTATATAAAAGTTTCTATTTAACCAATTCTGGTTCAAATCCTTAATCTACTGAACTAAATCTTGTATATCCTCTAAGTCAACTTTTAAGTCTAGTAATACCTAAGAATCCTCTCTACTTCCACAAATCATGACACCACTTTCTAGTCTAAGACTTATAATTGATTTCCAACTCTCTCATCATCACTCATCATCACTCATGTTCTCCTATGTTCAAGAGAATTTACAAATATCCTCACAATATCTAATTAATTCCTATTCTAATTACTCAAAAAATTAATGATTACACACATAGGAATCCAGCTTCCTTGAAAACACAAGACCCCCTAAGTTAACCTAAATTAAAACAAAATTATTGAGCTATATGCTCCTACATTACACTTCCAAGGTTAAAATAATCATGATCTCCTAATCATGTGCTTCCAACCTTTGTCTTCCTGCATCCCATAATTTGTTTTGTGATTTGCCTTTGGTTGCTACTGTTATTTGTTGTTGTTCTCTAGTTTTCCACACTTTATGTTGCTTTGCCCCACTAGCTATGCTTTCACAATCTATTGTTTTCTTTCCTTTTTTGTTTCTTGGTCTTCTTACTGTTGCTTTCTTCTGAGGCACCTTTATGATCAATCTTATTATTCTTTCAATCTCTATTTCCAATTTATCTTTTGACTGATAACTACTCTACCATTTGTTGTTGTACTATATCCACTCATCTTCACACTATTATTTGTTGTCTTCTCTTTGAAGTTGTTGGTTTCTTACTAGTGCCCTTTCATCCTTACCCTCTTGTTGCTTTCCAAACAACCTCTCTTCAATATCTAGAAATTTACTTTCAGAAAGTAAATTGTCCTCCAATTTCCTTTGTACTTGATTCCTCTTAAATACATCAATATGTTGTTCATTGATTCCAATATATTTTTCCTCCTCTTCCATATTTACTTGGTTTCTCGTATGTGCCATATTTTCTCCAACATCTGCAACAAAACTGGCACTCACAACACAATTATTAAAATAAAACACATAAGGCCTCAGTGCCTCTTCTTCCTTTGGAAACATTTTAGTATGCTACTTTGATTTTTACTCCTCTATCAGCACATCAGTATGGTGATTCAACCTCTTTAAAGAATTTTCTAATGGACTCTTGAAACGGTCAGTAAGTCTGTCTTCCACAACATTTGTTTCAATGATGTATTTCTACTTTTGTCCACTGTAGTCAATTCCTTCATCTGCAATCACACTATCATACTATGATTTTTCTAGCAAATATTCCAGTAATTCAACTTCTCTTTTACACTTCATAAGTGTTTCATTGTCACTTATAATTCTTGCATTTGTACACAAATTGTCAATTTGAAAATTACAAGGTTCAACAATCTCAACTGTTGCTTCACATATCAGCTCTTCAGACTGATTCTCATCTCCTCTTCTCACAAGAAATTGTTTCTATGTTGTAACAACTTCAAACATCAATGTATTACTAAATTCTTTCTACTGCAATAATTCACTACTTTTCTCATTTAAGAGACATTCTCCATCATTATTTACTTCAGATTATTCATCTTCTGAAAGATACTCTTCCATACTTTTGACAGCTTCAAAAGATTGATCATTCTCTGCAAGAATTTCCATTGTTAGTGACCAATCATCATATGTCATTTCTCCCTTAGTTAAATCTTTTACATAGAATTCTTTTTTCTTAACATCTTTCAGTAGATATCCTTCTTCTTCAATACACTTTTGCTTGATGTCTCTCTCTAACCCTTCTTCAATGGCTATCCCTGTCCCATCATCTAAATTAATATTCTCATGCATTTGTCCTTCACTAGAATTCATTAGATTACCTGTTTGAGATAATATTCCTTCATTCTTCATCATAATAAGATCCCGATCTTCCATCTCTATGATAGCTTCAAATGGTTGTCTTCACTCATTAAGTAACTTATCCATAGACTCTTTTGCCTGTAACCAATCAAATTCTTCCTCTGAGAAATTTCCTTTGTCAAGTTTCACTTCAAATTCTTCATCCATCCTGAAGAAATCTTTACAAAGTTGCTTTTCTCCTACAATACCTGGAATTATACACAAACTATCAATTTTTAAAACATAAGACCTTATGGTGTCACTTGATTCTCCAGACACCATATCTCCTTGTTGTCTTGAATTCTCACAGTAATTCATAAGATCTTCCCCAGATTTCTAGTCTTCATCTTTACCCTGAGCATCACCCTGTTCTACTTCACAAATGGAAACTTCCATTTCCAACTCAACTTCTTTGAGTTTCTCTACTAGCCACTTCACTTTCTTCTGTTGTAGCCTTCTCTATAACTTAGACCACTAGACTTCCTTTTTCCTCAAAACCCAACCTTGTCTTTGGTTTTCCTCTAGTATCATCCTTAATACATTGAGTTGTTCTTTTAACTCGATGATGTCCTTGTCATGTTCCTCTTGACTCATTCTCTCTCCCTTTGCCTTGGCATCCTCCTTCTTCACTTTTCTTCTATGGTGGTCTTCCTCATAACCTTCGTTAACTCTGTTATGACTATCAATAGTCATCCTCTTCTCTATCTTCATGAGTTCCTCACTCACTCACCTCAGCAGGCTCTCCTCTATACTTTGTCTTTTAGAAAGAACTTGGTTCTCTATTCTATGGAACCTCTTTGAGCATTCTCTATGCTTATTTTAGGCTTCAACTCATATTCACCTTTTAAGAACACAACTATCCTCTTGTATTTCAATCACAAATGATATACTAGGTTCTCACCACCTATTCTATCAATCAAAAATTCTTACTCGCTTTCTTCATTCCTTAGAAATTCTACCCACATCTTCTATGGTATTGCCTTTATGATCTTTCTATGAGATGCAACAAAACCTCTTCAGTAACAAGTCTCCTTCTTGCTACACATGCCTTGCTATGCTTCTCTCCTTTGAACGCAGTCTTTTGACATCTCTCTAGTTCTCTCCTTTGGAACCAATTGAGCACTCCTTGCTCTAGGTTGCTACAATCTCCTCACCTTCAAGAACTCTGCATGATCTGGTTCTAGCACTCACCTACACTTTGAATTGATTGTTCTTTGTCTCCTTTGCATCTGCAAATTCTGCTACAATTTATCTCTGTGTGCCTACTGTTTCTTAGATTTAAAATCTTATCTCCTCTTGCATCCATACACATCTTCAAAGCATAACTTTGTTCTATGTTTTCTCAAAGAATTCTTACATGCAGAATTTCCTTGTTCTTCTCTGACACCAAATGATGCCAACCTAAGATACATATACCCCAGTGATGCAACCTAAGCCACATATACCTACAGTATGTAAATATAATTCGATGTCACACTATGCGTGTCCCAGGAATTCCAAAAATTCCATGCTTAGTAAAACTTTCACTTAGTCAAAGTTTAAGGCTATTTAAATAAACATTATGCAAAAACAGTTGACTTAGCTATCCAAAGTCTAAACCTTTGATAAACCTTTAAGTGGAACCTTACAACCCTTCTTAACCTTTGGTTAGTTCTTAACTTAACCTGAAGTACATCAATCCCGCTTATTTCTATTATCATTCCCGTATAATATAAATATCTCATTAACCACACTTAAACCTTACCTTTCCACCATTTCACAAACATTTGCACATACATTGATGCTCTCCCTAGCACGTTAACTCTCTGTCATCGATGTCATTCCTCGATTTGATGATTATCGCATCACTCGATCGCTAAAAAACTTAGCTAATCTCGATCGTTGATTTGTCTCGTCCAATCTATCGGCTATCATGTCGTCCACTCGCTAACTAACGAAAACAGTCTCTACTGTTGATATGACTCGTTCAATCGAAAAACTATCGCACAATCTCCCGTGAAAAGGAGCTCGACCAATATCAGATTGAGAGCACGCGAGAAAAGTGGTTTTCTCTCTCCATCGTATGCTACGTGTCAACTGATAAAGGTAATCACGTGAAATTTTGAAAGACCACTTAACACCTTTAGGGTGCACGAGGAACTACTTACCGCTTGCGAATACCACCCACGTGCTCAATACAAAACTTTAAGGAACTCGACTTAATAAAAGGTTATCGCTTAATCTCTGCCATTCATCTTCTTGACTTCATTTTGTGTGCCTTAATCTTAGCCTTCTATCACACAAAACCTTTTCCTTTTATCTAACTGATCCAACGGTTCATGTGCACAGTTACGTTCATTTGGTTCTTACTATGTAATAGCCCATTTGACTTTTTGCCCATGTATTTGTTGTCGCCTTACGATTTTCACCTGCTCTGATCTCGATCTCTGCTCACGCCATTATGCCTCTTTCACCTTTTTTGTAACATTAAAGGCTTTCTCCAAATTTTTCTATGTGTAAAACCATAACAATCCTCTCTGCACTTCTTTAATTCTACACACCTGCAACTTAGGTTACAAAGAATTACTCAAGTTCACAAACAACTTACGATTCAAATACACATCACACAAACTCAGATTCGAGTTATCTATATTAATAAACAAACGTTTACACAAGAATTTCTTCCTCGGCCTGATTTTCAATATCAGTGGCCTTTCCTTTCCTACCCGTACGCCTAAATGACTCACTCTCTAACTCACGAGTGATTGATTGACTCTCTACCTCACTATTATGAATTTTAGGCTTACATTTATATAAAAGATTTTGTTTAACCCATTTTCATTCAAATCCTTAATCTCGTGAACTAAAACCTAAATATCCTCTAAGTCCACTTTTAGCTCTAGTAATCCCTAAGAATCCTCTTTAGTTCCATGAATCATGAAACCACTTTCTAGTCTAAGACTTATAATTGATTTCGAGTTCTCTCATCATCTCTCATCATCTCTCATGTTCTCTTATATTCGAGAGCATTTACAAATATCCTCACACTATCTAATTAATTCCTATTATAATTACTCAAAACATTAAGGATTAATACATAAGAATCTGACTTCCTTGAAAACACAAGACCCGCTAAGTTAACTAGAATTAAAACGAAATTGCTGAGTTGTATGCTCCTGCATCATACTCGGTCAAGGAAGGATATCTCCACGTGCTCTCTTGCACCCATTTACCTCCAAAAAAATTATGGGGAAAAATCTTGTAAACAAATTCCATCCCAAAAATCATTTTTTTTTTTTATTGGTTGCTTGCTCATAAGAAAATTCTTACTCTAGAGAATCTTCGAAAAATGGGATAGATTAGCCCCTCTAGATGCCATCTTTGTGAATCAAAGGAGGAGACTATCTCATGTCTCTTTCTCCAATGTCATTGTACAAAGGGGGTGTGGGTTGTGGCTCTTGGTCCTCTATTCTTTAGAACCATCTCGCCTAGAGAGATCCAAACCTTCTTCAGCTCTTGGACCAATTCTTATTTAGGCTCCCTTCACTCCAAGAGGATATTTGGTCCACTCTTCCAAAGTATGTCATTTGGAAAATATGGTTATAGTGGAAAAAGGCAATATGCTAGGTTCTAGTCATGAGTGCCCTTTCATCATGTATGAAATTTCATAAACTAGTCAAAGACCCTTCCTTGGATCCATTGGAGTCTATTTGGTTAGCCCAGTGGGAGTGTTCCGAGGCCCCTGAAGTTCTTGGTGTACCTAGCACTCTCAAGCCAAATGGATTATGCTGTTATCCTCGGAAGGTCTAGTGGAATAGCTCAGATCCACAAAAAAAAATGGACCCATCCATTTGATGTTGCTTCAAAAGGTAATCCTAGGGCGGCAAGAGGGGGAGGGATTGTCATTAGTCCCGAAGGAATCATTGAATTTAGATATGTATGGGGGCTTGGATGGAAGAAAAACAACTAGGTATAAATGTATGGCTTGCTCTCTTACCATGGCACAAAGAATGGGAATAAAAACAATTCAACTTATAGGAGATTTCATGATCATTATTACACACATGATCTATACTACAACAACCAAGAACACTACCATGAACCAAATTTTTAAGGGAGCTGATAATTTTCTACCCTACTTTGACTTAGTGTCCTTCTAGCGTCCTTTGAGAGGAAATAATGAAGAATGTCATAGGCAAGCGAACAAGGCATGTGAGCTGGGGAAGAAAAATGCATAGTGAATGAATTCGAGACCAATATCCCTTAAGAATGTTGAAACAAATCGCATTTACAAGTTGATGATAAAGGCGAGAAGGAGGGCAAGGAAACTTAAAAATTTAAAAAGTTTGAATCTTGGGGAACATTCAAAGGCTTGACATACCATGGTTTATGCTTGACAACTGTGGTAAGGGAAATATTCACATCAGCGTTACTCTCCATAAAATTCCAATTACACTCCATAAACTTTTCGTTTTGTAACGAAGAAGAATTTGAATTCCAAAACTCTTTTACTTTTTCTTTAGTATTCAATGTCCACCAAATATCTCAAGCTATATATCAATTTTTTTTTTTATAAAACATATCAATATGATGGCAAGACAATTCTCTAGAAACATTGCTTTTACTGTACTACAAAATTCTCAAGAAAAATATGAGTTTCTACTAGCTAAAATTGAGAAAACATTAATATTCACAATTTTTTATGTCAGAAATAAGCTAAAAGTGTTTCTCAATTTCACATTTTCACCCCATAGCATCCATAATCAACAATGAAAACTATCAAAATATCAAAATTTCAAAACATAAAAAAAATGAAATAAAAACTTTCAAAATAGCAAAATAATATTTATTAAAATGATCACAATACAATATAAAAAAAACATAAATTATATGAACTAATAACTTACCAAATCTTTTTTTGATGTGTGTGTGTGTATATATATACATACATTTAAATTTTATCGTACCTTTCCACATTTCCAAAAGTCTAAATGCATGAGCATAATTACATTACCTTTTTCTAAAAAAAAATCTAGGAGAGTCTAATTCTAATTAGCAACACCTAAAACCAATATATAAAACTTTACATTTAACTTTAAAACATAATACATCATATACAATCAATGTTATTCCTCTCTTTTTATTAAAGAAAAAGATATCTACTCCAACTCTTATATAAAACAAGAAGAAACTCTTTTATAACACAAGACAAACATATAATAACTAAGACTTAAACAACTATTGAATAAAAGACAAATTTAATATATATATATATACAGATTAGTAGAAAACCGTTTTCCTATTCTCTTAAATAAATAAATATTATATCCAATACT
>APFE031210212.1:0-17441 GCA_000404065.3 Pinus taeda | reverse complement strand
GTCCCAACTACCCTGTTGAAATTAGATTTTTCTTTAGATTTGCAACATGCCTCACCTCCTTCAATAACCATTGGTTTCCATTCTAGTGTTTTATGAAAACTTTACCCATTCCAATGATTTTACAGGGTTTATCATCACCCAAACGAACCTGTCCAAAATCTCCTTGAACATAATTATGCAAATTTTTCTTATCAATTGTGGCATGGAATAAGGCCTCTGAATCTGCCACCCAGGCTTCAATAATATTTTCTAATTAAAGGATCAAAGCATCTCACAATGAATCACCTGTCACATTTGCTTCGTGATTGTTTTCTTGTTGCACGTCTCCTTCTTTACCCTTCCGAGACTTACAATATTTCTTCAAGTGTCCTTTCTTCTCGCATTTCCAGTACACGAACCCCAATTTAGACTTGGATATTCCTTTCCTTGACTTACTGCGATATCTTGGGATCTTTCCTCTTTCCATTTTTCTTCCCCTAGTCTCTACAGTCAAAGCATTACCTAATGTCTCATTGGAGCTTTTCTGTCGCATTTCCTCACTAAGGATTGCACCGAAAACATCACTAAACTTGAAAGTACTAGATCCAGAGATAGATTTAATGATGGCCATAACTAAACCATTCCAAATTTCTGGAAATGAGCATAGAAATAATGGAGCCCTAACTTCATCATCAAAATTTAGCCCCACCGAACTTAATTGAGATGATAAATATTCAATATCACATTGTTCTTGAAAACTTTGATTAGATTCAAAATATGAGGAAGAGTCATTATTTTCCATTAAATTCAAAATCTGATCTTCTTCATTTATTTGTGAAGTAACAAATATTGGTCATATATCAATATCATCATCTATCCATTCTTCACTTTCTACTTCTATTGGTGTTTTTGCAGGAGGATATAATGTGAATTTATTTGTTGAACTTCCATCAGAAATAAACATATCACCAAATCTACAACTTATAAAAGCTTGAGTTGTAGCTAACCATGGTCTTCCTAGAATCAATGGATGTCCTCCTAAATTAATCTTGGGTGTTAGAATCATAATGTTGAGAAATGGAAATAAGAAATTCCAGTTTAATTTGTCCTTGAATTAAACTCTGAATTAAAGTAGAATTATTTTCTCATAGAAATTTGAAAATAATTAATTAAGTTTAATTAACTTAATTAATTTAGGAAAGTCGAATTGGAAGTCTTTTAAAAGACATGTATATGTTCTCCCTAACTTATAGGAGTTCAGGATGAGCTATGAATGAGTTGTCATTAGTTAACTCAGTTTATTGAGTTAAGTCTAGTTAAATTAGTTTCAATCAGTTTCAGGAACTAATAGTGAGTAAACAATTAGTTGGGACAATAGTTACCTAATTAGTGCTGCTCTAGTTAACTGAAGATTCCACCATCAGAAAGTCATGCATGTTGATTCTGAGAAAGACCTAGTTGAGACTGGAGTGCAAGGACAATGTACTAATTATTCTAGATTTTTCTGAGTTGAACTCTTAGTTCATGCAATCAGGAACTGGGACTAGAAGGGATTGCGCAGATTTGAGGGCCTTGAATTCCCTTTAAGTTGGAATTTCTCAAGGAAATAAGGACTTGGAGGGCAGAGAAATTGGTAAGTGAGTCGGAGAATGAATTTGTTGAGTGCTGGGATTGTTCTAGTGAGAACAAGCATTGTAATTTCATCTTGAATTTCCATATTAATACAAATAAGATAGTGGGGTTTTAGGCTGAGGCTTTCCTTGGATATTTATTATGTTATGTGTATTTGATTATATTCCTCTTGCCATTTATTGGTTGCTCGATGTTTATGGGCTTTTGGTATAAAGAGTAGAAGTAGATTCTTGTCTCTTGTTTGAGTAGATTACATGAGCTTGTAAATCTACAGGATTTTCTACATGGTATCAAAGCAGAGAACAATATACTAGAGGAGAGTTCAAAGTTTTAAGTTTATGGGATACAGTGAAATTCAAATTTTGCATTTCATACTTCAGAATCAACAAATGGCGTCCCATGGTTTGCGGGTTGAGTATGCCCTGGATGGCATCTCAAATTTTATAGCCTGGAGGGTCAGAATGGAGGTTGTGTTAGAAGATAATGGCTTGAAGGAATTCATTGATCAAGAAGTCCCCAAGCCATCATCGATTGATACACAAAACCTGGGTGAGTGGAGGAAGTGTGTGGCAAAAGCAAGGTGAATTATCCTTGAGGAAGTTCGAGACCACATTGTCTCGAATCTCCATGGAAAGGTAACCTCGTTTGCAATGTGGAAAACATTGACAGAACTGTATCAAAACAACAGTGACCAAAGGAAATTGGCACTGAAGGATAAGCTTCACAAAATCAAAATGGAAAAAGGCGAGACCATTTCCAAATACTTGACCAAGTTCATCTAGTGTCGTGATGAACTTGGAAGTGTTGGGATCACGGTTGCCAGGGAAGATATGGTGAGTCTTGTTCTTCTTGGACTTCTGAAGAGTTGGCATAGTTATCAAGACTCTGCCAATGGTTGGGAGAAACTGCCAGATTGGGAATGACTGTGGTTAGATTTGATGCAGGATGAGATCAAGAGAAACACCAGGGATGGCTCTTCATCAAAGATAGATGATGAAGAGAACTATACCTTAGTGATGAAGGAAAGGAGAGGGAAAGGTAAAATTTCCCATTCGAAATCAGATTCTTATCATGGAGGTAAGAAGAAGGACATGTCAAAAGTGAAATGTTTCCATTGTCACAAGATGGGAAATTTTGCGACAAATTGTCCATTGAAGAAGTCCATAGAAAATTCCTCAGGAGGAGCAGTGGCTGAGGCACTAACCTCAAAATTTGAATTGGACTTTTCCCTCATTTCATGCTTGTTGTCATCAATGATGGGAATTTTTTGGTACCTTGATAGTGGAGCTTCATTCCACATGATTGGCCACAAGGAGTTATTCAGTGACTTGGAGGAGAAGGATCTCCATATGCATAATGAGATGGGTAATGATGTGAAGCATAGTGTTACTGGTGTTGGCACTATAACCTTTCAGAGGGAGAATGGGGCTCCTTTCACCTTGAATAATGTTATGCATGTACCCGGTCTGACGAAGAGCTTGGTATCTGTCACCATGGTTGAGGATAGAGGTTATGATGTGATCTTCTCGAAAGGAAAGGTGTTCCTTCAACACATAGCCATGGGTCAAGTAAAGAAGATAGGGATTCGGTTGAAGAATATCTATAAGCTGGAGGTAGAGGAGTGTGTTTCTTTGAGTTCAAAATTAGAAAAGATGCAAAGACGAGATGTTGGCAAGTTGTGTCACAGGTGCTTGGGCCACTTGCATCACAGGGCTTTGAAGATATAGCAACAAATATCTATCGGTCTTCCCAAAGGTACGATTGAGCAAGTTGATACATGCAAGGGTTGTACTTTGGGAAAATACACCAAGTCTTCCTTTGGAGACAGAGACAGTCGAGCAAAGTCTATTTTGGAGAGAGCCCATTCAGATGTGTGTGGATCATTCTCGATAGTACCCACCACCAAACACAAGTATTATGTTCTATTTGTAGATGACTATTCTCGTAAATGTTGGATATTTTTCATGAGGAGAAAGGATCAAACAATCACAAATTTTTGTGAATTCAAAGCATTGATCGAGAAAGTCAGGCAAGAAGGTTAAAGCTCTACGTAGTAATAACAATGGAGAATATGTCTTCAATGAGTTTAAGAACTTGTGGGCAACAGAAGGATTAAACGAGAGTTGACGACACCTCATAACCCTCAATAGAATGGGGTTGCCTCCAGGAAGAATAGGAGCATTGTAGGGGCAACAAGGGCGATGTTTCATTATCAGGGCCTACCACTACACTTGTGGGTTGAGGCATGCAACATGATGGTTTATGTTTAGAACTGTAGTCCACATTAGATACTTGAGAGTAAAACACCAGAGGAATCTTATTTCGGTAAGACACCAGATGTTGGTCACTTCAGGATTTTTGGGTCATCGACTTATTGCCATGTGACCAACGATGCATGGAAGAATCTTGAGCCAACAACATAGTTGGGTATTTTTATGGGGTACACTGATACTCCCCACAAATATCAGGTATACATGCAAACCAATCACATGACAGTGGTTTGCAGGTATGTCAAGTTTGATGAGGAGAAGGCCATGTGAGTATCCCTTGAGAGGGAGCTTGAGCTACATGCAAAGGAGGAACTTTTAGTTCCTAAGGTTGAGGAGCCTCAAATTGATGTGGAGCAGCCACATGTAGAGGTTCCGGGAGTGGAAACATCCACTCAAGCAGAGTCTTCCAAAGAGGGAAGAAAGCACACTAGAGAGGTTGACAGATTGTTGGATGATGCACAGGAGAATGTGGGAGCACCCTCTTCTCAGCGGAGATAGAGGAGGTCACCAGAGAGGTACACTAGATATGTGGCACTTATGGGTGCATGTGTTGTGACAGAGCCATCTTCCTTTTAGGAAGTAGTGCAGTAGCCAGTTTAGGTTGATGCGATGGTGGAGGAGTATGACTCCATAGTTCAAAATAGTGTTTGGGATGTGGTCCGAGACTGGAGGACAAGTTAGTTGTGAGCTCCCATTGGCTTTACAAGGTAAAGCAAGCTGTAGATGGTAGTGTGGAGAAGCATAATGCCATATTTGTGGCCCGTGGCTTTTCACAGGTAGAGGGGATTGACTATGATGAGATCTTTTCTCCTGTTGCAAGGTACTCATCTATCAGATCTATTTTGGCACTATCTGCACAGATTGGTTGGAGTATCCATCAGATGGGTGTGAAGACTGCCTTCCTCAATGGCATGATTAAGGAAGAGGTGTACATTGAGCAGCCGAAGGTTTTGAAACCTTGGACCATGAGTCGCATGTGTGCCGACTCAAGAGGTTGTATGGGCTAAAGCAAGCACCCATTGCTTGGTACACCAGGATAGATAGCTACTTCAATGGGTTGGGATTCACAAAGAGTGAAGCAGATGCAAACCTGTGTCACATAGTGGTGGAAGGTAAGATTTTGATGATTGTACTTTATGTAGATGATCTCATATTGATAGGTGATGAGAAGCTCATCAAATCTTGCAAGGAGGAACTTGCAAGAGAGTTTGAGATGAAGGACATCGGGCTTATGCATTACTTTCTTGGCATGGAGGTATGGCAGGGAGATGGGGAGTTGTTTGTTTCTCAAGGAAAGTATGCTAATGAGATACTCAGGAGATTCTGCTTGGAGAGCAATAAACCCATGGAGACTCCTCTAGCTGGTAACTAGAGGAAGGAGGATGCTACTTCAGGAGAAGTAGTGTAAGCTACTATTTATAGGTAGCTTGTGGGTTCACTCATGTATTTGGTGAACACACGACCATATATGTGTTATGCAGTTAACAAACTTAGTCAAGCGATGGTTAGGCCTACCAAGCTGTATTGGAAGGCAGCAAGGCATGTATTGAGATACCTCATAGGCACTACTCAGTTTGGGTTGTGGTACAAATGGACAGAGGGAGTGAAGCTTCAATGCTTCACTGATGCAGATTGGGTGGGGAGTCAATCCGACATGAAGAGCACATCAGGAGGTATCTTTAGTATTGGTCCAGCTGCAGTTTCTTGGTACAGCGGGAAACAAATATGGTTGTACTCAGTCCGGCAGAGGTAGAGTACATCCCTGCAAGTCAAGCAACATGTGAGGCTATCTGGATGAGGAAGATCCTGGTTGGTTTGTTTTGTCAGTAGATGGATCCGACAATGATTTATTGTGATAATTAGAGTTGTATCAAAGTCTCTAAAAATCCAATTTTTCATGATCGGTCCAAGCATATAGATATCAAGTATCATCATCTCAGATATTGTGTATTGAGACAGATCATGTTGTTAGGTTACATTCCCTCAGAGGAGCAACAGGCTGACATCTTGACAAAGGCATTGCTAAGATTTAAATTTGAGTTTCACAGAGACATGATTAGGTTAGTGGATAATCCCTTTCTTGTTGAGAGGGAGTGTTGAGAAATGGAAAAAAGAAATTCCAGTTTAACTTGTCCTTGAATTAAACTGTGAATTAAAATAGAATTCTTTTCTCATAGCAATTTGGAAATAATTAATTAAGTTTAATTAACTTAATTAATTTAGGAAATTTGAATTGAAAGTATTTTAGAAGACATGTATATGTTCTCCCTAACTTATGGGAGTTTAGGATGCATTATGAATGAGTTGTAATTAGTTAACTCAGTTTATTGAGTTAAGTCCAGTTAAATTAGTTCCAATCAGTTTCAGGAACTAATAGTGATTAAACAGTCAGTTGGGACACTAGTGACCTAATTAGTGCTACTCTAGTTAACTGAAGGTTCCACCATCAGAAACTCATGCATGTTGATTTTTAGAAAGACACAGTTGAGAATGGAGTGCAGGGAAACTGTACTAATTATTCTAGATTTTTCTGAGTTGAACTCTTAGTTCATGCAATCAGGAAATGGGACTAGAAGGGATTGCGCAAATTTGAGGGCCTTGAATTCCCTTTAAGTTGGGCTATTCATCCCTAGGAATTTTGCAAGGAAATAGGTACTCGGAGGGAAGAGTAATTGGCTAAGCATTTAACTAATGCTTGCTTGTGAGTCAGAGATTGAATTTTCTAAGCGCTGGGATTTTTCTAGTGAGGACATGCATTATAATTTTATCTTGAATTTCCATATTAATACAAAGAAGATAGTGGGGTTTTAGGCTGAGGCTTTCGCTGGATATTTCTTATGTTATGTGTACTTGATTATCTTCCTCTTGTTGATTATTGTTTTCACGATGTTTATGGGCTTCTACTATAAAGAGTAGAAGTAGATTCTTGTCTCTTGTTTTAGTAGATTACATGAGATTGTGAATCTATAGGTTTTTCTACACATAAAATCAACATGATATTCCCAAGAATCTAAGGATACAAATATTTCTTCTAATACACCATCAAATTTAATAACAGATCTATCTGCTAATTGCAACAATGTGGGTGTATATTAAATATTAGGAAGTTTCAATTGATTCATAGTTTGTTTACTCGTGATGTTTATAGTTGCTCCTAAATCAACCAATGTATTTGGAATTTCAATACCATTGATATGTGTTTTCACAAAGGGACTTCCTAGATCAAGGTATTTCTGAATTGTTGTTTTTCCTATCATGATATCTGCAAGTTTTCCAACTAATTGAATTTCTTTACGATTTCTTTTCTCTTTCTTCATGGCCTTTTAATACTCAATTCCATTATTGTCTTTGCAAATATTGGTATTTCCTTGATAACTTGTAACAAAGGAATTTTTATACAAACATTCTTCAGTTCATCTATCATATCATAATCTGGCAATAAATATGTTTTTCTACCCCTTTATTAATTTTTAATCTCTCAGGAAAAGGTGGTGTTTGGACAAATATTGAAGGTTGTTCTATGATAGGAGTTGAGTTTATTGGAATATCATCAAAATGTAAAAGGGTGGTTTGTTTTTGAGATTTTTCTTCTTGACTAAGATACTTCTCTTTTTTAGAGCGATTCTCCTTTTCAGATTCCTGAATAACAACTGATGGGGATTTCTTTTCCAATACTCTACTAAATCTAAGTTGGACATTGTTTAGATCTAGTGGAGTTATCATTTAGGCTTGGAAACTTTGTCCTTCCGTATTGTAAATGGGTTGTGAAATTTTATTATTATTTGGATTTGGAAGTGGTTGAGCTGACAATTGATTTGGTCTTTGAGGGAATGGTAATGAAAGTTGTGGATTCATATTCTAAAGTTTAGTTGGTTGAACATGTTGAGGAAAATATTGTGGTGGAAAAATAGGGTAATGTTGTTGATATTGAGGGTATTGAGGATATTTTCCATAAGTATTTTTCCATCCTTGTGCCCAAGTTTGAGGCTAAGGTTGCCAAGGCATGGGTGCAGTCCAATTGGTTTGTGATGGTTGTGCAAATGTTTAAGTGTTAAATCCCTAAGTCATATTTGGTTGTGAATTTTTCCATGGCCTTTTAGCAATAAAACTTAGGGGATCTACTTGATTTGGTATTATTTCCTCTTGATAAACAACTTTAAGACTTGGTATTGAAGTACATTCTTTTGTATCACGATTTTCTGCACATATAATAGAGATTTCTACATTTTTTATGTCAAGAAGGCATTCTCTAAGAGCATGTTTCTTTCTACATTTGGGACAAAAGATTGACAATGCAACATTTTCAGCATTTTGCTTGTTTTTCACTTTAAGGGTATCTATTTGTTCACTAAGACTTCCCAAAATGTATTTTTTTTAAATTGTCAACCAAATTGCCTAATTCAACCCTACTTACAGTACCAACTAAAGATTTATTAATCCTAGACATGAGGGGATCTCTTGGATTTTTCCCAATTCTTGCCTTACTTCTTGAAATGTGTATGCATAACTCACAATTTATTCAAAAGATAAGTGATAAATATCTCCCTTACCCATCACATTGAGAATATCAATCCACTCACGTCTGGTGGATTTTAATAAGAGAGATTTCAAAGTCTCTTCATCTATTTCATGCATTTTAGCCCATTTAACATTATAAGAAAATATTTTAATGAAATCTTCAAGATTTTCATCTTCTTTCTACATCATTTTTAAGACTTTATCCTTAAGATTATGGGGCATACAATAATCCTTATATTTCTCTAAGAATGTAATTTTCATTTCTTCCTGTGTTCTTATATAATGTACTCCTAAGCCCATGAACCATTTTAATGTTGCATCCTTAAGAGTTGCTGGAAACAATTTCAACTTTTGAGTGTCAAGCAAGTAATCATAATATCTACACAAAACTCCAAACTCAAAGAGAAATATTTTAGGATCCTCACTTCTTAATCCGTGAAAATTTGGAAGGATGGAGGATTAGATGTTTTTCATTGTAGTTGGTTTATCTTCGTCAATGATATGAAATCCAAAGGGTTGTGGATCTCTTTTACCTCCTCCTCTCCCTCTTCCTCCACCTCTTCCACCTCTGCCTCCTCTATTTTCTCCTTTTCCTCCTCCAATTCTAAGTTGTTCACCATTAACATTATGTACCTCTCCTCCCCCTTCTCCAGCCGTTGTAGATTCTTGAGAACTACTATAGGGTTCCAAAATTGAGTTTTCTAATTCTTCTTCTAGCTTTCCTGGTTCTAGTTCTTCTATCAATGGTAAGTTAAAATAAGTTTCTTTCTCTTATTCTTCTCTAGGGATCTCTAGCTCTTGTACTAGAAGTCTTTCTCTAGTTGAAGATAGGAAAGCTACTCCTTTTGTTGGGGATGTAGGATCTTCTTCTTCTATTACTACTTCGGTTGATGAGGTTGGTGAATCTCTTGGTTGTATTTTAGATCTAAGTACCTCAGGAAGTTTATGTTTGCCTGCAAATGATGGAATATGAGTTTGAGTGGGTGGTGTGTTACTATGAGGTCGTTGTAGTATAGTGTTGAGTATTCCCGCCTATCATGCGGGCGACCCAAGTTTGATCCTCGGCAATGACGCCAAAATGTTTGGTAATTTAATTAACCTTAAATTAATTGCATAAATTATCAACCAGGGCTAATAGACTGATGAAGTGTAAGTGCACTATATGTGCTAGAAGTCCTTGGTTATTCACACCAATTCTAAATTAAGCTAAGTTATCAAAATATAAATTCTAAATTAAGTTATTGAAATGCACATTAGCAAAGAAATTATTCCTAGAAAATAAAATGATCACACTCTTTTACCGAAGACTACCCATGGAAAATCTCACACTCTACTTCAAAAGAAAATATCACAACTCTGCATATAAATAAATCAATCCCAAACTTATTGTAAACAAAAATTAATTTCACTCTTCACATTATTTATATACACACTCGATTTCAAAGGAAAAGGCTACTATTAATCTCATCACACATCTGTAAGAATATCATTCATAATTGTTTGAAACCAAAATGAAATAAATCTCTTCTTAACTACATCCACACTTGCTTGAATTATAAATCACTTATGTTTGAAATGAAACATCTAATTCTTCAAATAAATCCTCTGTTCTCTAAGGCAAATAAATTTTTGTCTAAGTATAAATCATATTGTTGCTATCACCGTTGTCAAGCTTAATTCATGTGCATCTATAAACAAAAGAGATGATTAGTAAAAAAATCATAATTTGAACCTGAAAGAAATTAAAAACGCATCTACTCAATTTAACAGAACATAAATCTTATCAAATTATACAGAAATTCTATCTATTGAAAAACGAACAAAACTTCTCACTGCTCGAGGGGGGCCTCCATGAGAAGCAGGTATTTACACTATAAATCAAACAGGAACCACACATGGAAATGAAAAGGTTCTTCATAAATTGAATATTAAAAATAGAGTTTTAAGTCTTCACTGTCACATAAAAAATCACAGTGTTTGTGTCTGTTGCGAGGTCTTTTATAAAGCCTGTATCATTAAATGTTCAGAGATCTATGCCTATCCTTGCTAACATAATGCTAAAATTAATTATGAAAATATATCATAACAAAATTTGCTCACGATTTTCTATTAACGAAGAAAATTGTGAGGCGTATATCTCATTCCTCGCTTGCATGTTATAAATGATAGAGTTGACTTTATCCTTGACCACATAACTGGAAGCTTCTTTTATCAATATGGTTCATGAAGGTAGGAGGGAATCATTTATTGCATTGATCACCACCTTTCCATATATTTCTCTCTCTGACTAGTGCCTTGGAACCTATCAAACCATAGAATTGGATGCAAAACCAGACATTAGCTGTAGAATCATCCCAATTTGGTAGCTAAAGAAAATATTAGACTAAATAATAAAGAACATTATCAATTTATGAAATATAGGACAATTATATACCTACCATATCATAATATTGCACTTTGATGCCCACTATGTGATAATGGTGGTCAAAAAGAAATAAAGAGAGTGAAAAAGGGTGTCAAAAAGGAGTAATTGTGAGGCTCAACAATTACCTTATGAGAAATGAGAAATCATAGCAAAGTCCTCCTCTTCCAATCTCTTGGAGAGATCATCTATCTCAGCTGAAGTGGTAACACCAATGACCTGCTTTCCTTTCTTCTTCTCATCATTTCCCTTTTTCTTCATCGGACATCTTGACAAAAAATGACCCATCTCGCCACAATTGAAACAATCGAGTTTACTCAAACCCTTCTTCTGCTTACCCTTCATTCACATTGCAAGTGCCATGTCATCATCTAAAACCTTCTTCTTCAGCTTAAGATGCTTGTCTTGCAACTCTGCCTAAATGAAGTCATCCCATAGCCTATCCCAATCTGGCAACTTCTCCCTGGCAACAATTCCTTTGATGAAGGGCTTCCATTCCTTGGTGAACCATTTCAAGGCAATCCTTACTATATCTCCATCTGAGATAGTCACACCGATGGTAGTGAGCTCATCTTTGACCTTCGACAATCTCATTAGATACGAGGTCACGCTTTCACCCTTTATCATCTTGGTGGACTTCAACTTATCCTCCAATATCAATACTCGGTTCTCGTTCTTATTCTAGAACAAATTCTAAAGAGTCATCCACATCTCATGTGTGGTGTTCTTCCAAGACAAATGAGGTATTAGGGCATCCTTCACACCATCTAGGATGATCAATCTTTCCCTCACATCCAGATATTCAAATATTTCCAACTCCTTAGGGTCGATTGGCTTCTTGATCTCTTTCTCAGCAAATTCCCAGATCTTGTTGACTTGCAAGACCAACCTGATCCTTTCCTTCCAAGGACTATAGTTGGACAACCCCTCCAATCTGTCCTCATACAGGAGACCTACTTGCAACTTTGACATTGTAGTGAGCCCTTCACTTACAATGTGACGAACTCTCTCTCGTGTTGTACTTCATTGCGCACAACTCTGATTTACTTACTTCCAAAGTAGCTCAGGCACGGTTTGTTACCATGTTAAATTTCCACGACCTTGGGTCCAGGTTAGAGTCTTAAAATCACTAACGCTACCAAACCAAGAATCTCACCCATAAACTACTTTGCATAGTGGAAATATAAAGCAGCAAATCACATATGCACAAATATACACGGTTTTTATCAAAATTGTACAATTCCAATCTTCATTATATTAAACCAAATTTGAATAATACAATAGTCTCTGGTATACAAGATACAATGACAAAATTCATTGTGCAACTTCGATGTCGTATCTTTTCCTGTCGGTCCTTTGCTCCCGAACTTCTCACTAGTAGTGCCTTAGTCCATCAAGGCCACTACACATCGAGACTCCAAGAGGGCTGCCACCTAACAGTGTTGCAAGTCACTTATGCTGCATGTAAAAGGGGTCATCAAACTACTCTCTAAGCTAGCCAATACCGGAGCTCCAATATTCCTTCTAGTAGTCTATTTTGTCCATCAAAGAGCTAGTGATAAGGCTGCAATATTCACCCAATAACGCACCAACAATGCCCTTCTTGCCTGCTACTATAGGGATACTTTGGCTAGCCAACACACTGCCATCCAATCAGATCAATGGCACCTAATCACGTCACCGTCAATTTTTCTCCTAGGAAGACTCGTAACCTCATTGAAATATCCTCCACATGGCACCAATAGGATGCTATGTCACAATCGAATTCTGGCCAACACTTTGACCCAACAATCCTCCACAAAACTTTGTTGTGACCATTGTTTGCATTGGTGCTCCTGCAATTCTGGTTAGGGCATGTACAACAACCCTTAACCCAACACACAGTCAAAAAACTAGCCCTCAAGGGCTGCAACCTACCTTGGAGAGGTTGTCCTTTTAAGGTTTTGTCCTCCCTAAAAAAACCTTAACTAACCTCTAGCTACATGTTATGGCTTGCGGCCCAGCACAACAACTTGTTGTAGCTGCGAAATCCTCAAATAAGCTCAAACAGTCACCAAAACAACAACGTAATATCTCTCATCTCCTCGACCTAGTAGCCCAACACCTCGACCCTACACACAACGCTCAAACAGCTCCTCTGATTTTTCCTTTAGCCCATAATCTAGTCTAGAACTCCGGCTTTCAAAAATAGACATGTCCATGTTGTCCTTGACCCTTTCTTGTTGTGGCTAGGGCTCTCTTTCTCCACCAAATTCAAAGCTATTTTCCTTGGAGGAATGTTACACATGTGGATGTACAAAACACATGCCTTCACCCTCTTTTTATAGCCTAAAGAGGGGCTCCAAAGAATTAGTGAAGAGACCCATCTATTGGAGTAATTTACATCAAGCCTACATGACTTGAAAACAAATAATTAATTTGTCAACTTCAAAAATTCATTTCTCCACTTCTACAACTCAGAATTAGATGATTCTTGAAGCGTTGGATTCTCCTTTCTGCCCTCTATCATCTCATGCCATCACATGTAGAAATGTGCCTCTGGAATTTCCCCAAACATAATTGGGTGCAAAACCCCATCCTTGGGTTCTAAGCCTACAAGTTACCCTTGTGGCACTTTTCTCTCCAAACCCTAAGCCTTTGGGCTTGGAGTACCTCCTAAGCTACACAAATCAACACGTTTTATTTTTAGTTTTCATGCCAATAGAACTATGAATATTTTGGACCTATTTAAATCAGAAACATCATATCATGAGGCCTTCATTCCAGCTACACTCATTGCACAAATTGAACACTCTAAAGGCATATAGATGGTGTGCCACATGGCCCTAGCAGCCCCACTACAAGGTTTTCCTCCAAACAACTAATAGCCACAAGTGAGCCATGGAAAAAATACGACACCCTGGGCTAACCTCCATCCATGGTTTTTGCCTTGATGACCAATTACCACATGCGAGCCATGCCAAACTATTACACCCTAGGCCGACCTTCGTCCACCAACTGTTAGCAAAAAAACCACCGAAACAAATCAATCAGGACTGCTCCTAAGACGAAGGTCCTCTGCTTTGGATATAATGTTCTACTGGATCATGTAACCAAGTTACAGAGGTGTGCACTCGTGGGATGTTGTTTTTTCTTAGATTCACAGGAAAAGGATATGTGAGACTAGGTTTCTGTTCAATGGAAAACACTTCTTGGTTACACTCCCATGGTCAGTCGCTTCATGAACTCTAGGTATAGTTTTCGTTTTCTGCATCAATAAGACTTGGAGAAGATTCTCAAAATTCCCTAGGTCTAGGGACAAAGTTTTCTCCTACTTCACCCATGGTATATCAGCTTCAATCCCCTCAGAGACACGTCGAAGAACAAAATGATTTGGGTTAAACTAACCCGGTTGCCTATTGAGTTCTAGACCAAAAGAGTTTTGACAGACATAGGAAACTCTATAGGAAAATTCATATATGTTGATCCATGATGTTTTGGGGCATGGGATTAAAGGATGGCATGGATCTTGGTTGAATTAGGCTTCTCGGGTGGTCTTCCAACATATATTAGCTTGGCATAGGAACAAATATACATTCACCAAAGTTTGGACTACTTGAGTATTCCTTTCCTCTGCCTCATATGTCATCCTACAAGACATCTTATGGATCGATGTCCTTGGCGCCTTAGCATGATGGAGGGTGTTGGAAGGTAGGTTCATGGACATGGCAGAACTGGGTGGAAACAAAAGAATATACGAGTTACATCACATCCACGTAAGGTTCCTATTTTTATCCTACGTCCTCTGATTTGAATATTAATGGGTATCGTTCCTCTTCCTCACCCTCTCCCCTATCCTCCCCTCCCTTTTCCCTTCCCCATGGCAAGGTTGACTCAAATCCTTTGGTTATTTCACTATCTTCCCCCCCAATTGGATCCTTCTCGGTCTCATCCTCCCCTATAGTCTTCTCTTTTCAATATATCTCCCATCACTACTTCCCCTCAGGGCGCCCCTCTCATGCCCCCCTATGTTTCTATACCACTTTGACGATTCCCCCCATTTCAGCCCTTTAGAGACATCCCCACATACCCCTCGACCTCCTCCATCCCGTACCCCCCTGAATTCTCACTCGCCTATAACTTCCCCTAGAAATTTGGTGGGCAATGACATTGATTTATTCTTTTCAAACCCTACTCTTGACCTCGCTTCTCTTTCCATCCATCGGGTCCTGTTCGTGCCCTCTCCATCCATTAGTCCTAATTCCCCCCTCAATATTACGATCAAGTGCAGGGGGGTCGGGTGAGTTGACATTTCCGTGGACGTACTAAAATTAAGCCTATCTCACTCCCTAAATCCTATGAACTGTTAGATATTCCTATCATAACATCTTTTGACCCTCAGGCCCTTAGATCAAATGTGCCCACCCACCTTGACCCACGATGATGTGTATTTCCCTAAACCTACAGGGTCTTGGGGACTCACACAAGTTTCTTTCCCTTAGAAATCTCTTCTCCTCGGTTCGTCCTCATTCTTTTACAAGAAACCATGACAACCTCCCACAAGGTCCTTGAGTACTTCAAAAATATGCTTCCGGACTGGCACATGGTGGCAGTCGACTCACAGGGTCTATCTAGAGGCTTAGCAATTTTATGGAATCCATAGTGTGCATATATGCGTGCTTCTAAATGCTTTGCAGGTATTTTCCTTTGAGGACATTTTCATGGTCTTACAGACCGTATCCATTTTCTTAATTTATATGTCGCTTAGCGGGACCAAGATAATTTATGGGACCGATTGGATGCTTGTGATTTGTTAAATATATGTTCACTTATGATTGCCAGAGATTTCAATGCTACTTTGTCTATGGAAGAATGTTGGGGCTCACAATGCAGAAAGGACCCTATGGCAGACAAACTCCAACAACTCTTTTGTGAAAAAAACTTGATGGATATTTTTCCTTCCCCTATGGCACCCACATGGCATAACTATAGTGTTGGAGTACATCACATTGGAAAAATACTAGATCATTTCTTGTTCATTGAAAATATTTTAGAACAATTGGGTTTCCTCCATACAAAGGTCCTTAATATATATGTCTCAGATCATATGCCCATCATATTACAATGGAAATCAGAGGAGGTGAGATTGCAAATTCCTTTTAAATTCAAGAGGATATGGCTTGAGGATGACGAATTCATAGCTTTAGTACAATCCACTTGGACCTCAATGCAATTGGCGCCTCACACCTTCCCTATAATTTCCATTCATGAAGAACTCAAGGCCCTTAAAACTAAGGTCTGAATGTGGGAGCGATCCAAGAAAAATTCATGTGCTGGGATTGATAGAATATTATGGTGGAAACAGTGAGACTCGATAAGATCATGGACAATGGGAACCCTTCACCCTCTCTCATTAATAAAATTAAGGAACCGAGGGATAAAAAAAGGAAGATTTTACATAATCATGAAGTCACTTGGAATTTGAAGAGTAGGGCACTGTGGCTTAAAGAAGGGGACAAAAATACTAAAATTTTCCACAAATATGCTAATCACCGGAGGAACATCAACACCATCTGGCACATTTGTGGCACAAATGGTAACTGGTGCATAATACTTCAGACATACAAAGGCTAGTTGTCTTATTTTTTTATTCTTTCTATCAGGCGTGAGAGGGATCTCAGGTTGAGGACTAAATTTGGGGTTCAGATTCCTACCCTTCCATGTTTGATCTGGCACAAAATAAATTCTTATACATGCCCATTGGTTTAGACGAGATTCACAGGGTCCTCAAATCCTTAGATAAATGTCTTGGGTCAGATGGATGGACTGTAGACTTCTTTCTACATTTTTTTGGTCTATTGGGTATGGAATTATTACATATGGTAAAAGACTCTAGGATTCAGGGCTACATCCATGGAGCCATCAACTAAACTTTCAATGCTCTCATTCCGAAGAAATTTGAGCTAGACATTTTTAAGGATTACAAGCCCATGTCTTTGTGTAATATCACATCTCCGAGGGTTGGAATAGGCTATGAATGCATAGACTGAGCCTTTCTATGCATCATTCTTTGAAGGATTGGAATGGAAATGTACAACATATAATGAATCATGGCTTGTGTGAACATTGTACAATATGTGGTCATAAATGGATATCCCTCAAAAAATTTTGGAGTTGGAAGGGGTTTACGCTAGGGTTGTTCATTATTACCCCTCTTATCTATACTTGTTATGGATGGCCGAAGCCACAAGATCAAAGTTGTGAGAACTAAGAATATTTTTAGAGGTTTAATTTTGGGTAGAGAGATTGAGGTTTCTCACAGTTTCTTTGTAGACGATATTCTACATTTGGGATGTTATCTAGATCATAATGGATTGCACTCATCACATTTTATGTAGATTTGGTGTGGCTTCAAGCCTTGTGATAACTAAAGGAAATTCCATTCTCTTATATGCGGGTGGGAATCGTGAGGAGATCAAATACAATGCCAATATGTTTGGTGTGGTCATGTTGAAGGCCCCAAAAATCGGGTCAACAACAAGGGGGATACCCGCCCGGTCCGAACCTTGGTTGGCAGCTCCTTATCCGTTTGGTATAGCGGGTCCGATTGGGGATATGGGACCAGTTTCCCAATTCAGTGT
>APFE031210211.1:146868-169404 GCA_000404065.3 Pinus taeda | reverse complement strand
AAACAATAGTAGACTTTAATTGTTTGTTTCTAAGATAGCCACCCATCTTAGTGGGAATAGCAGCATCCGAGTGGACACTATTCCCGGTAACAAGGAATGATAGGGGATACTTTTCGGATGAGTTCAAGAAGGAAAATCCACCTACCTTTGATGGAGAGATGAAGAAATCGCAAGATGTGGAGGCTTGGTTGCTTTTCATGAGGAAATTCTTTAGATTGCATTATTACTCAGAAAACATGAAAGCAAGGATAGCCCTTTTTTGTCTCAAAGGTAAAGAGGATATTTGATGGGAAGACATGAAGAATGTCAAGGAAATACATGAGGATGATTTGACTTGGCATGCATTTGAAAGGCTCTTCAAGAAGAAGTACTTTTCTGAGAGGTATTATGATGACAAAGCTAAGGAGTTTTATGAGTTGCAGATGGGTTCTACGACAGATGAGGAGCATGCTAGCAGATTTTTGGAGTTGTTAAGACATGTTCCTTACCTCAGAGAGGAGAAGGTGAAAGTTCAAAGACTCATCAGTGGATTTCCAATTACATATAGAGACAAGACTGAGTTCGATGAGCCTAGATCCTTGGAGAAGGCCATCCGAAGTTAAAGCATTGTTATGAGTAGCCGAAGTGCAAAGTTGAGCTGAAGCATGGCTTGAAAAGAAATGAGAAATCTAGAGGAAAATGGGCACCAAAGCGAAGAAGACTTTAAGATGCAAGTGAGAAAGATAATGCGGTTCCTTAAAATAGATTCAATACAATTGAGAAGGGACATGGAGAGCAGAAGGCTGGAGGCGGTCGTAGGGAACCATTGCAGTGTTGGATATGTGGTAAGGATAATCGTAAGAGGGATTATCCATAGTATCATAGTGGTAGTAGACCCCATATCTAAAGTGCTCAGGAGGTGCATAAAATTGGTGATGTTGGTCATAACATTCCACATATTTATGCAACTATGGACAACAGGTAGGCGGATCATCAGACATCGATCATTGAGATGGACAGTAAGGTTTTTGATCAAGTTGTTTCTATTTTGATTGATCCTGGATCTAACTATGGTTATATTAATCTTGACCTGGTGGACAACTGTGGTTTGAGAAAATAAGTGCATGCAGAATCTTGGTTGGTACAGTTGGATATAAGTACAAAGAAGCGAGTTCACCAATGGGTAAGAGATTATGCATTTAAGTTAAATGGTATGCTTACAGCAACACATTTGAACATATTTCCATTGGCATCATATAGTATGCTTTTGGGTATGGATTGGTTATACCTTCACAGAGCCAAAGTGGATTGCTTCGACAAGGCCATTGAGTGTGTGGATGATAGTGGGGAAAATAAGACATTGTAGGGAAAGAAGAAGCCTAGATCAGTGAGGATGGTTACTGTTATGCAGGCTAAGTGTAGTTGTAGAAAAGGTTGTGTGATGTTTGTAGTACACATTTCTAGTGACAATGGTAAGGAGGTTGACGATGCAGAGGTGTTAATCAGGTACCCAATTTTTCAGCAATTTCAAGATGTATTCCCTAAGAACAATATAGAGTTGCGACCTCACAGGGAGGTAGACTTTTCTATTGAGTTGGTGCCATGGGCAACTCCAACATCAAAAGCACCTTACAAGATGAGCACACCTGAGTTGGTAGAGTTGAAGTTGCAGCTAAAGGAGATGTTGGACAAAGGACACATCTGTAATATCCCTGGTGAAAATTCCATTTAATAAAAGTTAAAAACAGTAACCACGATCAATGGGACACTTATTCCAAGATGAATGTTGGGCAGGACATCCTAGGGGTTGTTCATTTAGTTGTTTATGGATAAGGAAATTGGAAAAGGAAATGGCTAAGGCTTTGGAAAGGAAAACTGACATTTTTGGCACAATTATTTACGAAAATAATGGCAATTAGGAGAAAAGGAGGTGAAAGGTCACAGGTTGCATGTGAGGAGAAAAATGAAGGAAAATAATGGAAAATAAAGAAAATAGAGGCTTAATTCATAAAAAGGTTTCTGAGGAGCAGTTGGTAACCTTTTGTCAGTTCAGTTTTGGAGCACTCTGATTATTCTCTCTATCATACTCTTGGATACTTAGAGTTTTCTTGGAGAAATTTGGCATTGGAGAAAGAAAGGCAAAGAAGGCAAGAGGAAGCAAAGATCAAGCAGGGAAAGGTAGGATCAAGTGACTACAACAAGATTCATTACAGGTATCGACTTGCATGTGTATTTTACTGCTAGATTTGGCATGCATGGAATTGCATGTGGTTCTTTTCTATCATGGCATGGGTTTTCTAGTGTAACAGTGTTTTTCAACCTAGCCTTTCCATTTCTAGATAGCCATGGTGTGATGGGGTTCTCATGTTTTGGTTGAGATAGATTGCTCGATGGATTCGAAGATGAGTGGGGTGGATCTCTGAATGATAGAGGAAATGGCCTAGTGGTCCCTAAACCATAATGTGGATCATAGTAAAGACACTGGCCTAGTGACCCCTGAGCCAAACTGTGGGTTGTGGTAAAGTCAGGATTGTGTTGCCTCGGTGGGCCTAGGAATCCTTTCTAGTGAATGGTAGGATATACGGTAAAGCCAAGAGGTGGTGTGCTCTCTGTTGGGCCTAGTAATCCCAGGTTTTGGATATGCGGTAAAGCCGAGAGAGTGGGTCTCAATTTAGGGCCTAGCGATCCAGGTTTGGATTGTGGTAAATCATGTTATGATGTGTTCATTGTGTTGGCCTACTGATCTGGGATAGATTATGGTAAAGCCTAGTTTATATTGATGAGGGTGAGGTGGTTTAGCCTTGGTATGCCCTGGTTGAGTTCTTTTGGTTTGAGTACCACATTCAAGCTTTGAATGTGGCACAGGGGTGAATGGCTGAAGAGAGATTTAGCTCAACCATTCTATGGTTGGGTGAAACGTGGTAATCTCATCTCTGGTTGGTTGATTGCATTCATTAATGAGAAATTCATTCCCTTGATTTCTATGTGCAAATGTACTAATGTATATATGGATTTTGACAGCTGATATGTTTATTGTATTTCTATTCCTATTATGCTAGTTATATGCACATTTTATGACAACAGCTATGTATGGCTCTCAGTGTGTTTTTACATGTATATGAATGGATAATGTGTCTATGACCTAATAGAGGATAATGAAGCAAATGGCATGAGGGAAGAATGGTTCATAGCGATTCTCAGATAAGTATGTTATCCCTACACTTAATTATGTTGTTTACACCTATAGATTACATGTCGATGATATGTTTGACGAAATACCTTTCATGGCTAGTTGGGGTTTGGTTAAGGTCTTGTTGAGCTTATTTCTTTTGCATCATTGTTTTCCTATACTTTACATGATTCTCAGCTTCCATTCCATTCTGGGCAGTGACCTGTGCTATGGGCTTGAAAAAGTGGCTTAAATCCTAGGGTCCCTGGCACAGAACTAGAAACTTTAGTCCAAATTCGCTGGAAGGAAGGCCTATGAGAGCGACTTTAGCTTTATGGTCGCTACCTTTCCCATAGTATGAGAGTGACTATGGCCTCAGAGGTCTAGAGCAACAGTGGGACCCAGGGATAGGCTATCTGAGTGGCTGACTTGTCTCCTGAGGGTTTGGTTGATGATGTTGAATGACTGCGTGTGATGTTCCGTCAATTCCACTTCCTTAAGGTTACCTAGGACGTTGAATCTGATCATAGTAGCCTCTCGTCTCATGTTTAGCTGGTTAACATGGTTACATGGGTGGATGTGGGACAAGGGTGTTACAGAGTGGTGTCAGAGCATGGTTCAACTATCAGAATGGATGGGCTGAATTTGTTAGTCATGCATGCATGTTAGTTTCATGTGTGTCTCTTACACTTATATACTTGTTTCAATTGCTTGATTTTGGATTAAGGTTGTAGTATGGTTCTCATGGAGGATTTGATATTGATTTCATGAAGAGTAATTGTCATGAGCATGTGATTGGTTTCTTATGGATTATATGTCCCTTGCATGTTGATTTTATGGCGCCTACTTACATCCTTGTATGCTAGGTTACATTATTGAAATTTTGGATTACATTTATTAGTCTTGTAGGTTGATTGAAAGAACTGGTTGATTATGTTTGACTACATACATTTATGCGTATTTGTAGTTGGTTAAGAATTTCTTATGAATATTGTTAGTTGCATGTAGCAATGTGTATAATGGAGTAATGGTTTTTGTCATGCATGAGGTCATAGCATGCATTGTTGATATGGCCTTGCATTGATGACTAGACCCTAGTTAGAGTGATGTTTATGAGTTGATACATTTACTTACATATGTCGATATGTTGTTATGATTATGTTATACATGTATCATGCTGACTTGGTTATCTTCCAAACAAGGTATCCTGCCTAAGCTATACTCAGGTACGTTGGTTTATTGTGATTTGGTTTATTTAACATATTATGGATTGCAGGAAGAGAAAGATCAAATGGGTAGCAAGGTGGTAGACTACATAGAATCTCCCTATGCATCATATGAGTAGTGTGGTGTTGGGAACTCTTCATATTTGGAAGTTACATTGAGAAGTTTGAAGGAAGAGATAAGGAGTTGTAAGGTGGATAATGATCAGATCATATAGGAAAACAGAAGCAGCCAGAGGTGAATGTGTTGACACCTAATCATAGGGATTGGGTGAAAAACTATAATTAGTGTAAATAAATAATAGAGGAAATGGAGAGTCATCGGGAGATGAAATGAACAATCACTCACTTTTGTCTATAATAATAAACAACCTGAATGAATAATACGATTACATTTGAGGAGTTACCTCCTGGTCTGACATGGTATCGGAGCCAGCGTCGTTTTTGGCTTCCCTCTTTACTTTGTAACTCCCTTCTACCTATTCTGCGTATGTTTTGCCTATTTTGCAGAAATGACCTCTTGAAACCACTCCACAGGTGTGCCTCTGTCAAGAATTTTTTAACTGTTCTGCAGGTTTTCCCCCCTTAGGTTACATGCCTTATTATCTATTCTAATATGTTTTTAAGTGGGTTGTACTGGTGAATTTTGACAGAGGCATTTTATTTGAGTCGTGTATAAGATGTTTTTAAGTGGGCTGTATTGGTGAATTTTGAAAGAGGCATTTTATTCGAGTCCTGTATAGGATGTTTTTAAGTGGGGTGTACTGGTGAATTTTGAAAGAGACATTTTATTTTCTCAAAAATGTGCTTGTTTTCATGAGAGATATAGGTCCGGAATGTGTTCTTTGTTGATAGTTAGACATTGAGGTTCAATTTTTGTGTGGACCATCTCTAAATCAGACCTTCTGAAGTGGAAGTCTTACATCTGTACTCACCTGTTGGGTTTTGTGAGCATGTCCATACCTCTGTTGCATACATTAAAATTGTAGTTTTGTTTTTACAAGTAGAAGTGCAATTTCTTACAGCTTATTAGTAGCAGAAGTGTATATATATATATATATATATATATATATATATATATAATATAGATAGATATATAGTAAATGCACTCATTAATATCTATTGTGGGAGTGGTCCTCAATGAGAAGGAAAATTATCTTGAGTGGTCTCAACAAATCAAACACACTCTCATTTTTAATGAGCTATGGAAAGGAGTGTGTGTTGGAAACAGAGATAAAGAGCCAGAATAACCTACCTCAGACAAGGAATTCGTCGTTTGGGAAAATAAGAACAACAAGGCTTATGAATTGATTGCAGCATCAGTAACTGAAGAGGTGAGTCGCCATATTTCTCCATTTTCAAATTCTTTCGAAGCCTTACAAAAACTGAAGGAACTCTATGACTCACACTTTGCACTTGAAGTTGTTCAAATCATGATTAAATTGTTCACCCTTGAATTACAAAATGATGATCATCTTTCTCTTGCATTAGAAGTAAAATCTATTATGCATGATATCAAAGTCACTATGGTTGAACTGGACATTCCTCTGATAGATTTTCTCAAGGCACTTTATCCCACTTACTCAAATTATCTTGAGTCATTGCAAGCAAATGGAAACCTGAAAGATATTACCTTTGACTCCTTCGTGAAAAAAATTGCTGAAAGAGAGAAAGCTTTTGGCAAGAAGACAACTCCTCAGTCTTCTAAAGAGGTTGTGTGCCTTGCACATAGAGAGAAGAATCTTGCTCAAGATTCTTCCAGAGGAAGAGGTGGTCGAAGAGGAAGAGGAAGAAATTTTAGAGGCGGGGGGGAAGACACTCTCAAGGAGAAAAGTCAAATTTGCACTACATATGCTGCAAAAGAGATGGATCAAAATTGAGCATGAAAGAAACCAACCCAAAGGTCAAAATAATGATAAAGAGAAAGGTAAAGCACTTGAATCCACTCACTATGTTGTGGCACATTGTAATATTGGAGTAAATGAAGACTTATTTAATGCTTCACTTGCTTCTTGGAAAAATGATTGGTTCCTTGATTCAGGAGCAACTTGCCACATGACTTTTAGAAGAGATTTTTTTGAAGAATTTACTGAAAATGTTGATGGAGCAGTATACTTTGCAAACAAATCAAAACTCAAGCCATTAGGGCTTGGTACAATTAGGCTTAAATTGCCTGGTCTTCCAAACTTTCTTCTGCATCATGTTTTATATCTCCCACAGTTGAGGAGAAACTTGTTGTCCTTGGTCCACATCCGCCAGCAAAGACACTCCATTCATATGTTTGAAGGCAATCTTGAGGTGAGAAAAGCATCAAACCACTCACATGTCATGACGGGGATAGAATAGGAAAGGCTTCTCAAGTTGCAGGGTACCTCTGCTCGTGCACAAAATTTCTCATACAATTATCATTATGAAGAAGGTACATTTCCATCAAGTTTATTATGGCACACTACATTTGGACACTTGAACTATGACAGCCTCCACTTGTTGAAGAAAAATGGTGTTACTGGTTTGCCTACAATTCCTAGGAAACTTAAGCAATGTGATGCTTGTATTCTAGGAAAGCATAGCAAACAATCTTTTCATGATTCCCATTCAAGAGCACATAGAAAACTTGAACTCATTCATTCAGATTTATGTGGTCCAATGCCTGTTCCTTCTGCAAATGGAAATAAATATATCATGACATTTATTGATGACTACGCCAGAATGTGTTGGGTTTATTTATTGAAGAACAAATCTGATAATTTTCAAACATTCAAGAACTTCCATACATGGATTGAAAATGATGCACAATCTCATATTGGCTCTATTCACACTTATAATGGAAAAGAATACACTTCAAATGAATTTGAAAACTATCTTCTCCAACATGGGATCAAACATCAAACAACTGTGCCTTATAATCCCCAATAGAATGGAGTAGCTGAAAGAATGAATAGGACAATCTTAAATATGGTGCGCTCGATGATGTTTTTCAAAAATGTAAAATTGATGTTTTGGACTGATGCAGTTCTATGTGATGTATATGTAAAGAATAGATGTCCATCTAATGCTATTAGAAACAAGACTCCTTATGAAATGTGGTATGGGCACATTCCTTCGGTAAAGCATCTCAGGGTCTTTGGTTCCACATGTTATGCCTTGATACCAAAGGTACATTGAAACAAACTTGGTGCAAGAAGTCGTAAGTGTATCTTCCTGGGGTATTCAAACATATCCAAAGCATACCGTCTCTATGATGAAGTCAATAAAAAGTTTGTTGTATCTAGAGATCTAATCTTTCTTGAATCATCCAAAACTGACAATGTTGTTGAGCGACAACTTGATCGCTTGGATAGATTTGCAAATGCAAAATTGTTTCAAAAATTTGATAATCATATTCCAAATCTTGAAGGGGGGATTCCTATACTAGATCAACCTGTGGAATCTTCTTCTAAAGCACTCTCTCCCCCAAATTAAACTCCAACAATGAATGATACTTTGAGTGATGTGATTGACAGAATTGGGAGACTCAATGTTGATTCAGTCCCAACTCAATCAACTAAGCAACCTGCACCATCTCAGAAAGGTGCCCCAAAGTGGCTAGCAAAGACACTTGAAAGTGTTCATCCTGATGAGGTTGGAAAGACACGAACTAGAAATTCAACTCGACAAATCGAAGTGATGTAGATGATTTTGATTCACTTGTTGATATGGATATTTCTTATGATTGTGAATTGAATTTGTCTACAGATTTTGAACCAGCTTCCTTCAAAGAAGCTGCTTCTCATGATGAATGGAAAGAAGCAATGCAAAAGGAGTATGATGCCTTGATAAAGAATGGCACTTGGAAGCTGGTTGATCCCCCATTGGGAACCAAACCAATTGGCTGCAAGTCGGTCTATAAGAACAAGTATAAAGCTGATGGCTCACTTGACAAGCACAAAGCCAGGCTCGTGACAAAAGGTTTTGCAAAGAAGGAAGGGGTTGATTATCAGGAGACAATTTCCCCCACATCAAAATGGGCTACCATCCGGACACTCTTTGCCCTAGCAGCTCAGAACGGTTGGAAATTCCATCAAATGGATGTAAAAACTGCTTTCTTGAAAGAAGATATAAAAGAGAATGTTTTTATGTCCCATCCTGAAGGATTTGTTGTAAAAGGACATGAACATAAAGTATGCAAACTTTTAAAATCCTTGTATGGCCTCAAACAAGCACCGCGAGCCTGGTATGAAAAACTAACTGAGCATCTTCTAAAACTCAATTTCAAACATTATGATCTTGATGATGCAACTTTGTTTATCAAGAAGGTTGGAAAAATAGTTGTATATCTTGTGGTATATGTAAATGATCTTTTGATGACAGGGAACAATGAAAGCTACATTGCATCCATAAAGAAGGAATTGAGGAAAGGTTTTGAAATCACTGATTTGGGCTATGTTCATTACTATCTTGGTATTGAAGTAACTCAACATCCGAAGTCCATATTCCTTTATCAAAAGAAGTACATTGGAGATATGTTGAATAGATTTGGCATGACTGAATGAAATCCTCTGACTACTCCAATGGAACAAAACTTAAAGCTCACATTCATTGAAGGAAAAGAATTTGAGGATGCAACAAAGTATAGACAACTTGTAGGAAGTCTCAACTACCTAACTACTACCAGACTAGACATTTCGTTTGTTGTTGGAATCCTCTCCATGTTTATGTAAAATCCTTGTGAGGGACATTGGTCTGCTGTGTTATCACTCAGATTTTCCTTGAAGTTGTCAGAAGAAGGAAAGGGGTCCAAGGTAACCACAAACCAACTTTTAAGCACAAAATCTAGCCAATCTGTACTTAGAGAGGGCTCTCTCTTTGTGATTTATCTTTGTTTATGAGATATTAGGCTAGTTATGAAAGATTGGGGGGTTTTGATTTTTGTTTGGTGGTGGAATTCAGGAGCATATGGTTAGAACAAAGTATTTTAGACCATTGGGCTATGGAGTCAACTGAAGATGGCCTAACTGGATCAGGTTGATTCAACAAAGGAGGGCTTCACAGGGCAAGATAGCTAAACAGGAGACAAATGACAACTCAAAAGGGTGAAATTGTCTTGAAAAGGAGGAAGGTCAGTTAAGAACCCTTCAACAAGGTTTCAAGATGAGGGAAAGTGGGTGACCATTAACAAAAAACAATTAAAAATTCTTTGTTAAATGGCCATAATGATGAACTAAGAAGCATGGAGCAATTAAGAATTCCCTACCTATGATAGCTTAGAAGAAAACATTAAGAATATAAATGGTTTTAAAGACATAATGCAATAAAACACTTCCTGAAATATATTTTTTCGTTTATCATTCAGATATGAAACACATGAAATATTTAAACCAAAAAATAGTATAAACATAAGATATAGAATACTTATTTGTTTCTTGTTTGACACATGAATCCTGTAAAAGTCCTTTGCTTTATTACTTTGTCCAGCCAGCCATGCAATAGTTGTTCAACAACACTTCTCTTCCAAAATAAAGAGTCTACAGTAATGTCTAAGAATCCAACCTAAGTACTTTGAATGAGGAAGTACTTATACAAAAAATTTACAATAAAATATCTCCTAACTGAGAGAGATATATTCTAGGAAACTAAAGATATTTTACGTGAATATAGAGACAGATGGTCTCAAAAATAGAAACTGAAATTGAACTGTAGGGTTGCTATTGCTGTTTTTGTTGAAGGATCTAGAGGTAGACCCTATGATTGTGCATCTCGTTGTCTTGCTTGTAATTCTGTGATCGCTGATTGTTTTCATATTTTCACTTATACTCTTTTACCTGTGACTGATACTCTTTACCTGCTTTACCATCATTCACCTTCTTTTACCAAAATTGACTATGGTAAATACTTCAATTTAGTTTTTACCAAGGTAAATCATAAGATGTCTGTCATATCGGTCCATCGATCATCCCTTGGTATCTTGGTCCTTGTTAGCTTTCTGAATATTTCATCACCTTCTGTGTATTTTACAAAATTTGGCTATACTAGGAACAAGTGTTTCAATTTACGCTCAACATAAAAAAGGTTCTTAAAACTATCATAGAGAACTCTCTTTGTAGGTAATGCTTTTGGTGCAGATGAACTAGCAAAGGAATTGGCTTGGTTGTTTGCATATTGATCCAATTTGTCGATATAATCATCTTGCCTCATTAACTTATCATTGATGACTAAAGGAATTGGAAGTCCTTTACTCTGTAAGATGCCAAAATTTTCATTTAATTCATCTATGTCTTCCTGCATATTCTGACATTTTCTTTCCAGGTTCTGCATTAGAGTCCTTTTGGTTAAGACTTTCTTGATTTCTAGGATGGTTCCAATTCTATCCTCAATATTTAGCTGTTCCAGTTTATTCCTGTTTCTGCTGTTCAGAAAGTTTATTAACCTATTAGCTTCTTCAAGTTTCCCTCCTAGCTCTTCCTTAGTTTTTTCAATCTCTTGAAGAGAAACTTTGACTAAGTCAATCTGTTCAAAAATGATTTGAATTGATGACCAAACATAATTGATTGATTAAGTGATGTTGCCCCATAATATTTTTCTGATATATGTTAAAGGCTTTTCAAATGTGAGATCTTTTTCCAGCGTTTTTACTTGTTGAGCCAAGCCTTTGTTTTTCCTCACTTCTTTAGCAAAATTGATTTTTGACACATCATACTTGTGCTCTAAAGTGATGAATTTTTCCTTTACCTTTTGCAGCTCAGTGACCTGGAGCTTCATTTCCTCCATGGACTTGATCAATTTCTCAGTGCTCTGACTTGAAGTTCCTACCTGTGCTGTACCTATAACTCCAATAGTTTCAGCTGTTGCCAAAGGGACATTTGGTTCTAGAGCAGTTGCTAATGTGGAAGGGGCTGTTGTAGAAACCACTGGTACTACATTTTGAGGCTGAGAGGTCGACTCACTCTGCTTGTTTTGTAGTGTTTTTTCTAATCCCTACTCTGTTTCCTTTAATTTTTCATTTAGCTTGAGGACCAAGTCCATAAGCTCTTCTTCAGTCTTCTTTTCAATCACTTCAGCAGTTTGTGGATGCATAAGTGCTGGCAATTTCAATTTCTTTCTCAAGGCAGATATATCTTCATTTTTCTTCTTTATTAAGGCCTCTGTAGCTTTGACATCCTTTGGGTTATGACCCAATCCAATAATCAAATCCTCCAATGATTTGATTCTATTGTCCTTTGCCTGTGATGAGGCTCTTTCTAAATGCAATTAAGCAGTGGTGTTGTTCAATGAATTCTCCAATCTGTGTGCCATCGTAGCCTTGCTTGTTAATGTTGAATAAATTGTTTCCCCTGTTTTCTTATGCAATTCTATTTGGTCTATGGGGTGAATATCTTTAGCCAAGACCTCAAAATCAGTTTTGAGGTAGTCTGCAATTGATTGGGCTACTGTACTATAGGCTTTAGAAAAATCATCTTCATTTTGCCCTCTTTGATGTCATCAGCTGACATCAATCTGGTTTGATTGGTAGGAGCCATCTTCAAATATTGGGTGTAGGCTTTGTCTTTTAGCTGTTTATTTTTGGCCTTTATCTCCTTGAATTTTTCTTTGATGTCTAAGGTCTTGTCAGATGAAGACCTGAAAGATGAAACTTCAGTACTTTGCTGTCTTTCCAGCTCCTATCTTTGTGAACTAGAAGGTGTCCCACCTACTGGGATAGTATGCAGACTGTCTCCACCTTCTTTCCTCAAACTCCCTGTTGTTTCTTCAAAAAATTCTTCTTCTGAATGTGGATTTAGCCTGTGCCTCTTAGCACCAGGCTAGTCTGAAGGACCACTAGCATGGGTAGCTACTTCCCTGTCTCCTTTTAAGCTCTTTTCCTCATTTAGAGGAGTCTGCAAAACTAGGGGATTTCCATATTTACCTGAGCTGGATGGGACTGTGGGGGAGCCTGTTCTTCAGAGATTTCAGGCTGTTTTGACATGTCTGATTGTCCTGATGCTGGAGTACTGGTTCCTTGATCTTTACCCTATGGTGGTTCTGCAAGGGGTGCACTAGTTTCCTGTGAGTGCCTTTGAGAAGTATCTCCTATAGAGGCACTAGTTTTTGGTGTTGGCTTCTGAGAAGTTCCAACTAGTACCTGTTCACAAGAGTCCAAGTCAAGTCTCTTTTCTAGATATTTCATCACATTTTCTACATTGACCTGATCACTATCCATCTCAACTAGAGTTCCTTCCCTCCATTCATCCATATTTGCATATTGCTCTATTTCAGGGATTCTGTGATAAAAATAGAGTGATAACCTATGTTTCATTCTCCTATCACAAATGAAACTGTGTGGGTCATATCTCCAACCAAAACTTTTATTTAATTTTAGGCGTTCTAGGATTTCTTCTACTTCTTTGCCTGCGTCTCTATTGTTGCAGACAAATGGGCCTAACTGATCTTTGATTCTCAATTGTGCTTTCTTCTTGGCCCTGGTAAAGTGAATTTGATCATAGTTTATCATTTGTCTATAATATTCCAATGCAAACAGCCTCATAGGAACGTATTTTGGTAGTTTGAATGGAGGAAGTTCACAACCGTATATTCTGATCTCTGTGTAATTATGGTACAAGTACCAATCACCTATTTTGTATTGCTTGGAGAGTTGAAGGATTCTTTTGATTTCATCACTAATCCTAGGAGGAGGATTTTCTGTCAGCATGGTGGTCACTGGGTAGACAAACTGGTCAATGAATTCATTGTATGAATAGGGAGAAGCAAATGAATGGTGGAAGATAGAAGACCAAAAAATGATTGATTTGGGATTACCCTTTGTATCAAGTTTATGTACAGAAAATGGGAACTTGTCAGACTGATAGTAAAGGATAAGGTGATATATGAATGTGGAATACTTGAATACTTTTTCATTTTCTAGCCTCATGAACTGGTCATGGATTTTCTTAGCAATGAATGCAGCATAGTTATACTTGACAGCAGGAGGCTGACTAGGGGTAAAAATGGACATTAAAGCTAGGGTCAATTCATCCACATACTCACTAGTGTTGAATCCCATGACTGCAACTATCATATCAACTATAGTCTTACCTGTATCTGTGAAGAAATCTAACAAATAAAGAGGGGGATTTTTGGGTTGATGTTGCTTATCTATGAAAGCCTGGCAAAGGCGACTGAGTTCAGACTGGGACAATTTAAATGATTTTTCTAGCAAATCTCCAAGGGAAATGGGTGTGAGGTTTTGACTAGGTTGAAACTGAAGCATCTCATTGATTGAGTTTGCAGTAATTGTGAAGAGGATAGTCTGATTGGGGGACATTACTACTCTGAGGTTGGGATCATAATTGGCATGACACTTATGGATAATGTCAGGAAAAATGGGTACAAAGGGGAGAAAGTACATTGGGAGATTTGATTCCCAAAGTCCTATGGCATCATAGCCATTAAGGTAATTATCCCGACATTGGCAAAATACTTTCAGGTGGTCTTTGTCAGTATCCAGGTCTTTTATTTGAAAATATTTATCTGCTAAGGGCAGATAATCCAAATCATGGTGAGGGGTAGTGATAGGTGCTACATTGAGCGCAACAGGGGTTTCCATTATGGTTCTTGTGGATTCAGATAGGAAACTAGGGTTTTTAATGTGGAATTGATGAAATAGAGGGTCTTAGGAGACTTGAATTCTGAATGCAGTAGCTGAATTGTGATGAAATTTGGGATTTTTCAATTAATTACAGAGGAAAGCAAGTATTTACAGGGTTTCTGGATGAAATCTACTAAATACCTGTTTTTAATGATGGGCAATAGAATGCAGGTACACTGGGTGTGAATGGCGGACTCAGAGCGGTGTCGAACTGTAAGTTTGAGCGTGGTTGATGGTTGGGTGTACAAGCTGGTTGAGTTCAACGTTCAGGTTGCTACATGCATGCGTTTTTCATAAATAAGGACGAAAAAATGATTATCTTTGTTTTTTATGCAAAGTCAACTTTTGGCGGGTTCGGGATTTGGACAGATGGCGTCAGCGGGAAAATGATTTGACACTTTGTCGTTAGGAGGAGGCTGTAAGCAGTTTTCATCGCACCGCTAGTGGAGGGGAGGTGGTATTTGGGAATGACCGTGAAATTCCACACGATGAGTGACATGTGGTGATGTCACTGTTTAGAAAACCGCTTGCCATCGCACCATAAAGGTCGACCGCAGAGGGCCGTTCGATATGCGCGACAACTGTTGGATCTGCGAGGCTCGATCGGATGGTTGTTGGGGAGTTGAAATGACTGGTGTTTAACAAGGGGTGGGCCCAACATAATTAAAGGTTTTTAATTACATAGGGGGCGATATGATTGGTTGAAGAAGTTATTAATTAACCGTGGGCATTAATTAATCCTTTTATTAGCATGGCAGGGGTCAGGCTCTTATTTAACTATGGATTAGTCAATTAATCCCATTTATTGATTGTATTATGGCTATATTTAACCAAAGGGTGGGATATGTAAAATTTGGGTTTTTTGTGTATTTATAATAATACGGGAACGGGTAATGTTTATATAGGGGAACTATATAGTAATATAAATTAGTGGTTAATATGATTTTGTGAAATGTGAAATGTGCACTGAGTTTAAAACATATATATCTTATCTCGTATATATAATATATAATAATATATATATAATATATTAATATATATAAATATAATATATATATTAAAAACTTACGCTAAGCGAACAAGAGGGTTTTTATGGAAAGTGTTTTGATTTTCCCCAAGTAAAATAGGATTTTACTTAGGAAAAGATTTATTTAGGGAAACGAATGACTTATGAAGGGGTGTGATTGTTGGTGAAGGGGCTTAAGTGCTTAAGGTATTTATAAATTATTGGGTCGAGGGTCCGGCCCCTTCAAAAGTCAGAGAAATGCTCTGAGCCCCTCTAACTTGATAGATACCTTGGCCCTTAGGGGAAATTAGTAAAAATTTAGGGGAAATGAGTAGGGAAGTTAATTATTTTTTACTTTGCTTGCTTGATGTGCTTTCCATGTGATACATGCCTTTGCCTTGTGATGAAAGTAAAAGATTTACACATTTAGACTTATCATTCACCACATATTATTCTGCAACCATCATCTACTTACTCTACCTACTTAACCTAACATTTTTACTCCTTTATTAAGGTGCACTTAGACTGGCAAACCCTTTCAAACTTTCTTTTCTTTTACATGGTGATGCCTATCTAAGCCTACACTTATTACATCCAAGGGCTTAGATTAAACTTTTGACCTCATTTTTCACTCTACCTATCTACTTATCTGCCAAGATTAAACTGTTTGGTCAGATCTTTATTCTCTACTTCTAAAACATGAAATTGAAATATGAACTAGTCAAGTTTAAACTATTTGACTATTCATGAATTGTGGCATAGGTGACAAGCTGCACACAATTGTTTATTATACAAAAGTAAAAAGTAGTGGCATTTAGACTTGCACACTTTCCTGGTCTTTTCTTTTTGTTGGGGTTCATTTTCTTTCATTTTTGACCTCTTTTTATTTCTTTTCACCCTTTGATTTTTCTTTTAGGGAATACACTCTTTACATTTTTTAATTTTTTTGATTTTTTACAAATATGGAAAACCTTTGCAACAAGTAAAGGTATGAACATATTACAAAGCTAAACCAAGTCAATCATGATATATGACACCTATTGGTATAGGGGCATAATAGTGGCTTCATTGGGGGATGGCTTTCCCTAGTGGGAAGTCAAGAACAGTATATTAGTGGCCTCTTAATGACTTTGACTGTGCTTTGCAATCTTCTTTTGTTTGCTGCTTTATTGTATGTATGACAGTGATATTTCTAAAGCTTAGGGCCTTGTCTTTAGGCTTCAACTCCAAAACCTTATTGTCCAATCAACATTATGACATTATAAAGGATATAATATGTACTGTGAAGAACATGGTAACATTAGTAAATAGGATCAAAGTAATGTTTTAACATCTGACCATTGACTGACCCTTCTTCTACTTTTGTACCATCTAACTCTTTAAGAAAATATGCATTGTTTCCTTTGAAAGCATAGATGATGTATGGTCCTTTCCATAGGAAGTCAAACTTCCCATGTTTCCCCTTGTCCTCTCTTCTGTAATCCCATCTTAACACTTTATCTCTAAGGTAGAAATCTTCTACCTTGGTTCTTATGTCAAATATCTTCTTAAGCTTCTCCTGCAACACTTGGGATCTTTGGTACACCTCTTCCTTGGTCTGCTGCAAATTGATAGTCTGGTTTATCCTTCTTTGAATATCATTAGGTTCCACTTGAGATTCTTGGAGTATTTTCATGACAGGAACTCCTAATGATGAAGGAAAAACAACTTCCATGCCATATACTAACTCATAAGGACTAGTTCCAATGGATTTTTTGGTTGTAAACCTATCTTCCCACAAAGAATTTATCAGTTTTTTGTTCCAAGTTTTGTTGTTTTCTTCCAACAGTTTTTTGATGATATTAATCAAACTCTTGCTGGAAGATTCGGCCAACCCATTCCCTTAAGGGTAGTAGGCTATGGAATGAACCGGTGTAATGTGATACTTGTTACAGAAACTAATCATTTTCTTTGACTTGAAAGCTGCAGCATTATCAGTAATGATTTTAGTGGGGCAACCAAACCTAGACAATATATTGGTCTCTAGGAAACCTATGATCACAGTGTCATTGGCCTGTCTGGAAGGGATGGCCTCTATCCATTTAGTAAAATAATCAATGGTAGTGAGTATCCATTTGTGTTGGCTTGAAGAGGGTGGATGGATTTCTCCAATGAAGTCAAGACCCCATTGTTAAAAAAGTTTCTCGGTGGAAATGGGTTTTAAGGGTAAAGGTAACAGCTTTCTTTGCCTTCAAAGATTTGACATTTATGGCAAGAAGTTACAAATCTTTTCACATCTGCAAACAAATTTGGCCAATAGAATCCAGCACTTAGGATCTTATCTGCAGTTGACTTCCAATAGAGATGTCCATTGCAGTCCCCTGCATGAAATTCTCAGAGAGCCTTGTCAGCTTCATCTTTTAATAAGAAATTCAATAAAATTCCTTCATGATTTTTCCAAAAAAGAGTATTATCTAAGATGCAAAACTTTGAAGCTTTCATTTTTAAAAACCTATTCTTGTTTCTGGATAACCTTGGAGGAGCCTGCAGGTTTTGTAAAACATAAATTACATCAACATACCAAGGTGAGTCTAAAAAGGCCTGGCTGATTTGTGGAGTTGCCATCTCCTGCTCGTTATCCAGTTCATTTATGTCCAGGGCTTGACAATTAGTTTCTGCCATGAGTTTGGCAAATCCCTAACCTTTTATTAGTTTTCTAGGTTTTATCTCTATATCATACTCTAAGATGTTGGCTATCCATTTACCTCTTTTGCCATCAATTCCATCCTAAGTTAGGATGTCTTTGACAACTACATTAGGAACATAAGCTACCACATGAGAGTATAATATGTAGACTCTAAAGTCCTTAATGGCTTTTACCAGTGTAAAAGCTTGTTTCTCCCTTATTTTGCATTTTAATGATGCATCTCTGAGTGCTTTACTAAAAAAGGCTATAGGTTTTTCACATCCTTGATCATCCTTTTGTAATAAAACTGCAGCTATGGTGTGTTTTGATGCAAAAAAAAAATGATGAAGTCTCTATCAAATTGTGGACTAGTGAGGACTGGTGTTCTGGTTAAGGCCATTTTGATTTTTTCAAATGATTGCTTGGCCTCTATTGTCCATTTGATACTTGAATCCTTTTTTAGCATGTTATTTAGTAATCTAATGAGTTCAGCTAAGTTAGAAATGAATCTTCTTAAAAAATTTATCTTCTCTAGGAAAGCTTGAAGTTCTTTAATACTTCTTGGATGAGGTATTTGTAGAATAGCTTCAATCCTAGAAGGGTCAATTCGAATACCATCTTTGGAAATGATGTGACTTAAAAGTTTACCCTCCTCTAGATTAAACAAGGAATTCTTTAGATTCAAAGAAATGCCATATTTTCTGCATTTTAAAAAGACTTTCCTGAGATGGTCCAAGTACTGTTGATTTGATTTAGAAAAACAGTTAAATCATCCAGATATATAATAAGAAAATCATGAATTTCTTTGGCAAAAGAAATTTCCATTGCCCTTTGGAAGGTTTCTCCTACGTTTTTTAGTCCAAATGGCATTTGCCCCATGGTGTTGTAAAAGCAGTTTTCTCTTGGTAATCAAGATGAACCATGATTTGGTTATATCCTGAAAACCCATCTAAAAGTGAAATTCTAGAAGAACCCACTACCCTTTGCAAAATATGATCCATTTTGGGTAAAGTATAGTTATCTTTAAGAGAGACCTTATTCACATTTCTCAGATCAACACATAACCTTATTTCCCTAGTCTTCTTCTTAGTAGGTACCAAGTTAGACACCCACTCTGAAAATCTAATAGGGGCAATAATCCCTGCTTCATACATGCGTTTAATTTCTTTTTCAATTAATGGTAATAACAGAGGGTTAATTCTTTTGAGTTTTTTCTTAAAGAGCTTTTGATTTTCTTTCAGAGGTATAGTATGCTGAATAATAGAGGTGTTATAGGACTTCAAATCTTCGTAACTCCAGGAAAAGACATCCTAGAATTCCCTCATAAGTTCAACATACTTTAGCTTTTGATCAGGAGGTAAAGATTTTGACAATTTTATCATTTTTGGATTGTCCTGTGTACTTAAATTGTATTCTTCAATACCTGCTTTTAATGGTTCCATTTTAGGTTTCTTGGGAATGTCATTGGAATCAAACAGATCTTCTAGAGGAGTCAATCCTTTGGGTAAATGATTGTCTTTTAGGTTGATAACCTCTGTTTCTTCTTCAATTATTTCATTTAGGTCCATTTGTTTCAGGTCTTGAAATTCTTTTTGTATGAATTTTGTGGAATGAAGAATATTTATTGAACTTTCCTCGAAAATGTTTGTTTCTACCTCATCTATTTGATTAGAACTAATAACTATATCAACATCTATGTTACTATTAGAAAACTCTTCATCTAAAGTTAAAAAATTATTGATCCGCTCATCATTATCAAAAACCTGCCAGTTTTTCAGATTATCAGGGATGGCTGGTCTGTGTCTAATCTCAGCAGTATACTGATGATTAGGTTGAAAAGGTAATTTGCAGGTGCTGGAAAACATAGCCAAGCTATGGGCTTGCATGTTGTGTTTTCTAGGAATAGTTGCAAGCTGCGTTTCCAAAAAAGTATTGAGAATTTCTATGACTATTCCTCTATAATATCCTAGTCTACGATCCCTAGTTGAGTAATTTCCTTTAATCTGTTTGATTATTAATTCTAAATATCCTATGATAGACACTTTGATTGCTCCTAATCTTTTGACAATTTTAAGACCCAACAAGAAAGCCTCATATTCTGCAATGTTATTAGTGCACTTAAAATTTAATCTACAGGTGGACATGATCATTTCTAAATTGTACACCCAAACTCCTGCTCCTGCCCCTAGTTTATTGACTGAGCCATCAAATTCTAAATGCCAAAGGATTTCATTCTCATAATTGGTGTCTGGGGTAGTAGGAGCTTGTTTAACAGTGGGATTTGGATTTTCGTTCTCATCTGATTTTTCTTTGTTATCTAATATTTCCTGAATATGAACACTTGACTTTTCTTTTTTAATTTCTTTTGGTTTCGCTGCTAAAACTTCTGAAGTAGTGGAGGGATTGGTTTCTGCATTGTAAATAACGAAGGAGTCCATATTAGAGTGTACTGAGTAGATGGGGAAATTTTGGGGTCTTTCCTGTCTACTTACTACATATTTCATCAATGTTTCTCTGTATAGTTTCTTTGGTTGTCCAAAAACCGATATAGTAGCATATGACATATCCAATTGAAGAGATCCCTGAAGTTTAGCACCCCAGGATCTGGATAATAACATGCCATATTTAGGTGGTATATCTACTACCACTATGTCCATTAAATTTTTTTTTGCAGGGTATTGAACCAATGAGACACACAAGTCTTTTATCAATCCTAAACATCTCACCTGATTATAATCAAAAGAAAACAAATATTTGTATGGTCTAGTGATGTCTATGTCTAGATTTTCCATTACATACTTGGGTATTAGATTGTGAGATGCCCCAAAGTCAAACATGGCATTGTGAAGAATCTTATCATGTATGTTTAAGCTCACATAGAAGGGAGGAATTCCTTCTTCCAATGGTTTTCCATTCACTTCTGGGCCAAAGATTAATTCGGGCTAGTCATCAAAAAGATTAACTGAGTCTTCAGTTCCAGTAATTTTCAGTGATCTATTGATTTGAGTTCGGTAGGAATCATGCTTAGCTAATTCAGATAATGGGACAATAATTTTTAGCTTACCTACTTCAGTTTCCAGATTAAAGGGTTTTTCTATTTGGGCTTTTGGATTTCGAATAGCAGTATTCTTTATGTTTTCTATCTTTCTCTCCTTTTCAGGAGTTGAATCATGATTTGCTGATTCTCCTAAATCAACTTATGGAGGTTCTTCCATAGTTCCCTTGGAAGGAAGAGAAGTGGAGGGTTGTTTATTGTTTGGTTGATTATCAAAGACATCTTCAATTATGGGGTTAGAAGGATTAGTGTTTGATCTAGAAAGAATATGTACAGGTGTGATTACTGTCTTACCTTTTTTGGGCTGATTTGGAACCTTCTGCTTATTTGTTTCAGGGACGTCAATCCTCCTATTTCTTAGGTTGTATTGCTTGTGCACTTCAAATATGGTTGTCATATCCTTCCCTAAAGTCGAATGATTCGCTTGATTGAGTTTGAAACTATTGAAGTATGTGGGCCTCTTGATCCTCTTGGGTCAAGAAAACTTCTCCTTCATTACTAAGCCCCATCAGATTAATTTGAGTATCTTCTTTTGGTTCTTCAGAGTTGGAAGCTTCTGCATAATTCTCCTGGAAAATGGGTCTAATGTTTTGGTCAGGACCATTCTTCCCAGTGTTTGGGTTTTGGTTTTTTCTGAAATTAGGATTTGTCCCTGTGTTGGTTTGCTGACTATCCCAAGGAGCTTTCCTTTCAATTGTCTCCACTCTGTCTCCTGGTCTATCCATCCCTTTGATTATGGCATCTAGCTTTTGTTCAAAGGGTGAGATTTATTCTTTTAATGGTATCCTCCTTTCACTCCTAGCCTTGGCTCTTTTAGATATCAGGTTGGCTTCAACACTGACTGCTATGCTTTGCATATCTTCCAAAGTAGGAGGGGCTCGTTCTCTCAGCTGGAAAGCCATATCAGAATCAAGTACATTTAGGAATTCTATTATAGCTAAATCAGGTGGGGGTCTAAGATTTTGAGGGATGGCATTATACACACTGTTGAATCTAGTGAAATAATCCTGCACAAGTTCTTGTATTCCTCTCTTTAGGTTTTCATATTCAAATAGAATTTGAAGAGGGTCTTTCTTTTCTCCCATCTGTTCAGGAATTGTCGATAGAGAGTTGCTAGGTTGTCTATACTATTTGTTGCTAAACCTATGAACCAGGTTCTAACTTTCCTAGATAAACTCTGAACGAATATTCTCATTTGCACATCATCAGTATCTATTTCATAAATTTCAAAATAATCAGTCATCTTCTTGGTGTGTTGCTGGGCTGTATAGGTACCAGTGCCATCAAAAGTAGTGATCTTACCTTGGTAATCCTAGGGCATAGCACCTAAGTTTGCTGGTAGTACCAAGGGGGCATATCTGTTTGCCATTGCTGTAGGTAACGGTGGAACAAAAGCTGGGGTTGGAATAACAGTGGATGTTTGAGTTGTGGATGGAGAGCTAGAGGGGATGGTCTAATGTGGGGTGGTTTGAGGTTGAGATGTATGAGGAAATGATGATGAACTTGCAGAAAAAGTAGTGATTACAGAGGGATTAAGGGTCTCTTCAGTGGTAAGATCAAATTGTGGTGAGTTTTGCAAATATCTATCAATTGACAAATTAGCTGCTTGGAGCTCTAATTCTCGGTTGAATTCTGGGTCTTGGACTAGGCCAATTAATTCAGAATCAGATGAAGTCATAAACAAAGAGGTTTTAAAGTATTTGTCAAAGGGTTAGTCTTTGAGGTAAATCCACTTGACAGGTGTTGAAGGCCCCGAAAATCGGGTCAACAACAAGGGGGATACCCGCCCGGTCCGGACCTTGGTTGGCAACTCCTTATCCGTTTGGTATAGCGGGTCC
>APFE031210211.1:85823-146543 GCA_000404065.3 Pinus taeda | reverse complement strand
AATGACCATCCTCTTTCTAAGCAAAACTATTTCTAAAATTAAATCTAATATCTAACTATTTCTAAATTTGCTCCTTAACGTCGCAAGCATTCAGTATTTTCCTGAGTGGAGTCGGCTGACTGTCTTCCGCCTTTGGTTTAGTTAAGCAAACAGAATCGACAAGAGCTGGCATTATCTTCTCAGTAAAATTGATGATATACTTGAGAGTCATCCAATGACTATGTGACATTACCATGTATACTTGGTAAAAATCCCATTTCAACTTGGTTAACCCTTGGACTGCTTCTGCTTTTCCTTTAGTCTTCTGTTTCCAGTTTGTTTCTATCGCTGCTTTCTTGCAATTTTTGGGGCTTGCAGGTGACTGAGTAATTAGGAGCCTTCCTTTTCGAGCAATTTTTCTCAGCGATGCACGATAAGTGCTAATCGCGCATCAGAAACTGCCTCTGTTTCTTGATCCGGGCTTCCCTGACGCGTTTTTTGCCTCTTGACCCTTTTTCTCTCATTGCGTATAAAGCTCAAAATTTGTAAAAATAGTGATTCCGTGAGCTCTTGAACCTGAGAATTAAACTCTCTGTTTCTGGTATCAGCATCGTTCAGTACCCATTCAACCATGGCTGTATATGAGAAATCTGTGATGGATGCCTCAGAAGAGTTCTGCGGCCCTTTTTCTCCCTTAAGTGGATTAGGTGTGCCTTCCGAAATGGACATTGGAGTGCTGCCTTTCCTCCTCATAGTTTTCTGCATACTGCCTTGTATAACAGTTTGTCCTTCGTTCCTGCAGTTTACATTTGAGGTGGAAGTAATGATAAAAAATAATGACAGGAAAATTTTAAATGCCGAAGATATGCAAAACATGCCACCTTACGTGAACTAGTTCTTCGAAAAACACAGCACTGTACTTCATTAACAACTGACAACAACTCATTAATTCGCATTAAAATGCCTGACCAATTCTTCGCTTAAAAAGTTTTCTCGAATAATGAGCCAGGACCAACTGCGATGGAGAGGTCCTGTGATTTTTCTTCGCGATATCGTAGATCGCTGTATCGCAATATCGCAATTTCATCGTGTTGTTCTATCGCAAGGTCGCAGTATCGCAATATCGCAACATCGCAACTTCGCAGTATCGCAGTATCGTAATATCGCAATATTGCAACTTCGCAGTGTCGGAGTGTCGCAGTATCGCAATATCGCATATCGTTATAATCCTTATGTGTAATTCATGTGATTTTTGCGATGCGCGATATGCGATATCGCATATCAGCGATTTTTAAAGTTTTTCAATGTGAGTGTTTCTTGTATGCGATGCGATGAAGTTTCGAGTCACAATCTCGCGTTTTTTATCATTTTAACTCATTAGAAGGTACCCTATCATTCTTTGAGCGATGCGATATCTCTTAAGGAGTGAATTTTACTTTCTTCATTATGAAACTTAGGTTTTTTTAGATTCTTCAAGGTATTTTCCTAAGTCCATGATGTTGTAAGTTTCATCTAGAAGGAAATATAACACTAATTGATTTTTTAGATTTTTACTGAGGGTCCCCACTTATTTAGTATTAGTAATAACACTTCATAAGGAGGGGGGTTGTTGGTGGCCACAACAACAGGACAAGATGAGGATCTGAAGGTGGGTCGAGGACTAACAAAACTTTCATGTCTCCTAAGAATTCTAGAGATCAGATTGGGGTTCTCAAACGCTTGTGATGGATTGGGATCAGGATTAGCTCTAGTGTAACGAGTCCTTTCTAAAGCTAGGTTTTTGGGTTTTGTTTTTGGTTTTCTTAACTGATATCAAACAAACAACTTCTATGATTTCGTTAAGATGCTTTAGATTTAGGGTTTAAATTTTCTTAAAGATTTGTTTTAACTGAGGAATTGTCTTCCCCAGTGGAGTTGCCACTATGTTATCACTCAGATTTTCCTTGAAGTTGTCAGAAGAAGGAAAGGGGTCCGAGGTAACCACAAACCAACTTTTAAGCATAAAATCTAGCCAATCTGTACTTAGAGAGGGCTCTCTCTTTGTGATTTAGCTTTGTTTATGAGATATTAGGTTAGTTATGAAAGCTTGGGGGGTTTTGATTTTTGTTTGGTGGTTGAATTCAGGAGTATATGGATAGGACAAAGTATTTTAGACCATTGGGCTATGAAGTCCATTGAAGATGGCTTAACTGGACCAGGTTGATTCAACAAAGAAGGGCTTCACAGGGCAAGATAGCTAAACAGGAGACAAATGATAACTCAAAAGGGTGAAATGGTCTTGAAAAGGAGGAAGGGCAGTTAAGGATCCTTCAACAAGGTTTCAAGATGAGGGAAAGTGGGTGATCGTTAACAAAAAGCAATTAAAAATTCTTTGTTAAATGGCCATAATGATAAGCTAAAAAGCAGGGAGCAATTAAGAATTCCCTATATATGATAGCTTAGAAGAAAAAATTAAGAATATAAACGATTTTAAAGACAAAATGCAATAAATCACTTTCTAAAATATACTTTTTCGTTTATCATTCAGATATGAAACACATGTGAAATATTTAAACCAGAAAACAGTAAAAACAAAAGATATAGAACACTTATTTGTTTCTCGTTTAACACTTGAATCTTGTAAAAGTCCTTTGCTTTATTACTTTGTCCAGCCAACCATACAATAGTTGTTCAACATCACTTCTCTTCCACAATAAAGAGTCTACAGAAATGTCTAAGAATCTACCCTAAGTACTTCGAATGAGGAAGTACTTATACAAAAATTTACAATAAAATATCTCCTAACTGAGAGAGATATATTCTAGGAAACTAAATATATTTTACATGAATATAGAGACAGATGGTCTCGAAAATAGAAACTGAAAGTGAACTGCTGGGTTGCTCTCCCTGTTTCTGTTGAAGGAGCTGGAGGTAGGCCCTATGATTGTGCATCTTGTTGTCTTGCTTGTAATTCTGTGCTAGCTGATTGTTTTCATCTTTTCATTTACCTATGACTGATACTCTTTACCTGCTTTACCATAATTCACCTTCTTTTACCAAAATTGACTATGGTAAATACTTCAATTTAGTTTTTACCAAGGTAAATCATAAGATGTCTGTCATATCGGTCCACCAATCATCCCTTGGTATCCTAGTCCTTATTAGCTTTCTGAAAATTTCATCAGCTTCTGTGTATTTTACAAAATTTGGCTGTACTGGGAACAAGTGTTTCATTTCATGCTTAACATAAAAAAGGTTCTCCAAACTATCATAGAGAACTCTCCCTGTAGGTAATGCTTTGGGTGCAGATGAACTAGCAGAGGAACTGGCTTGGCTGTTTGCATACTGATCCAATTTGTGGATATAATCATCCTGCCTCATTAACTTATCATTGATGACTAAAGGACTTGGAAGTCCTTTACTCTGTAAGATGCTAATTTTTTCTATAAATTCATCTGTCTTCCTGCATATTCTAACATTTTTTTCCAAGTTCTGCATTAGAGTTCTTTTGTTTAAGACTTTCTTGATTTCTAGGATGGTTCCAGTTCTATCCTCAATATTTAGCTGTTCCAGTTGAAGCCTATTTTTGCTGTTTAGAAAGTTTATTAATCTGATAGCTTCTTCAGGTTTCCCTCTTAGCTCTTCCTTAGTTTTTTCAATATCTTGAAGAGAAACTTTGACTAAGTCAATCTGTTAAAAACTGATTTGAATTGATGACCAAACATCATTGATTGATTGAGTGATGTTGGTCCATAATATTTTTCTGATATCTATTATAGGATTTTCAAATGTGAGATCCTTTTCCAGCATTTTTACTAGTTGAACCAAGCCTTTGTTTTTCCTCACTTCTTCAGCAAAATTGATTTTTGACACATCATACTTGTGCTCTAAAGTGATGAATTTTTCCTTTACCTTTTGCAGCTCAGTGACCTGGAGCTTCATTTCCTCCATGGACTTGATCAATTCCTCAGTGCTCTGACTTGAAGTTCCTACCTGTGCTGTACCTGTAACTCCAATAGTTTCAACTATTTCCAAAGGGACATTTGGTGCTAGAGCAGTTGCCAATGTGGAAGGGACTGTTGTCGAAACCACTGGTACTACATTTTGAAGCTGAGAGGCTGACTCACTCTGCTTGCTTTATAGTTTTTTTTCTAGTTCCTACTCTGTTTCCTTTAATTGCTCATTTAGCTTGAGGACCAAGTCCATAAGCTCTTCTTCAATCTTATTTTCAATCACTTCAGTAGTCTGTGGATGCAGAAGTGGTGGAAATTTCATCTGCTTTCTCTAGGAAGCTATATCTTCATTTTTCTTCTTTATTAAGACCTATGCAGCTTTGACATGCTTTGGGTTATGACCCAATCCAATAATCAAATCCTCCAATGATTTGATTATGTTGTCCTTTGCCCATGATGAGGCTCTTTCTAAATGCAATTAAACAGTGGTGTTGTTCAATGAATTCTCCAATCTGTGTGCCACCATGGCCTTGCTTGTTAATGTGGAATAAACCATTTTCCCTTTTTTCTTATGCAATTCTATTTGGTCTATACGGTGAATACTTTGGCCAAGACCTCAAAATCAGTTTTGAGGTAGTCTGCAATTGATTTGGGCTGCTGTACTGTAGGCTTTAGAAAACTCATCTTCATTTTGCCTTCTTTGATGTCATAAGCTGACATCAACCTGGTTTGATTGGTAGGAGCCATCTTCAAATATTATGTGTAGGCTTGGGCTTTTAGCTGTTAATTTTTTTCCTTTATCTCCTTGAATTTTTCTTTGATGTCTAAGGTCTTGTCAAATGAAGACCTGAAAGATGAAACTTCAGTACTTCACTATCTTTCCAGCTCCTGCCTTTGTGAACTAGAAGGTGTTCCACCTATTGGGAAAGTATGCAGACTGTCTCCAACTTCTTTCCTCAAACTCCTTGTTGTTTCTTCAAAAAATTCTTCTTCTGAATGTGGATTTAGTTTATGCCTCTTAGCACCAGGCTGGTCTGAAGGACCACTGGCAAGGGTAGCTACTTCCCTATCTCTTTTTAAGCTCTTTTCCTCATTCAGAGGAGTTTGCAAAACTAGGGGATCTCCCATATTTACCTAAGTTGGATGGGACTATGGGGGAGCATGTTCTTCAGAGATTTCAGGCTGTTTTGACATGTCTAATTGTCCTGATGCTAGAGTACTAGTTCCTTCTTCTTTTCCTTGTGGTGGTTCTACAAGGGGTGCACTAGTTTCCTGTGAGTGCCTTTGAGAAGTATCTGTTTTAAAGGCACTAGTTCTGGTGTTGGCTTCTGAGAAGTTCCAACTGGTACCTGTTCACAAGAGTCCAGGTCAAGTCTCTTTTCTAGATCTTTCATCACATTTTCTACATTGACCTGATCACTATCCATCTCAACTAGAGTTCCTTCCCTCCATTCATCCATATTTTCATATTGCTCTATTTCAGAGATTCTGTGATGAAAATAGGGTGATAACCTATGTTTCATTCTCCTACCATAAATGAAACTGTGTGGGTCATATTTAATTTCAGGTGTTCTAGGATTTCTTCTGCTTCTTTTCCTGCTTCCCTATTGTTGCAGACAAATGGGCCTAAGTGATCTTTGATTCTCAATTGTGCTTTCTTCTTGGCCCTGGTAAAGTGAATCTGATCAGAGTTTATCATTTGTCTATAATATTCCAATGCAAACAGCCTCATAGGAACGTATTTTGGTAGTTTGAATGGAGGAAGTTCACAACCATATATTCTGATCTTTGTGTGATTGTGGTACAAGTATCAATCACCTATTTTGTACTGCTTAGAGAGCTGAATGATTCTTTTGATTTCATCACTAATCCTAGGAGGAGGATTTCCTATCAGCATGGTGGTCACTGGGTGGACAAACTAGTCAATGAATTCATTGTATGAATAGGGACAAGTAAATGAATGGTGGAAGATAGAAGACCAAAAATGACTGATCTAGGATTACCCTTTATATCAAGTTTATTTACAAAAAATGGGAACTAGTCGGATTGATAGTAAATGATAAGGTGATATATGAATGTGGAATACTTGAATACTTTTTCATTTTCCAGCCTCATGAACTGGTCATAGATTTTCTCAGCAATGAATGTAGCATAGTTATACTTGACAGTAGGAGGCTGACTAGGGGTAAAAATGGACATTAAAACTAGGGTCAATTCATCCACATACTCACTAGTGCTGAATCCCATGACTGTAGCTATCATATCAACTATAGTCTTACCTATATCTGTGAATAAAACTGACAAATAAGGAGGGGGATTTTTGGGTTGATGCTGCTTATCTATAAAAGCTTGGCAAAGGTGACTGAGTTCAAACTGGGACAATTTAAATGATTTCTCTAGCAAATCTCCAAGGGAAATGGGGGTGAGGTTTTGACTAGGTTGAAACTGAAGCATCTCATTGATTGAGTCTGTAGTAGTTGTGAAGAGGATAGTTTGATTGGGGTACATTACTGCTCTGAGGTTGGGATCATAATTGGCATGACACTGATGGATAATGTTAGGAAAAATGCACACAGAGGGGAGAAATTACATTGGGAGATTTGATTCCCAAAGTCATATGGCATCATAACCATTTAGGTAATTGTCCCAGCATTGGCAAAATACTTTCAGGTGGTCTTTATTAGTATCCGGGTCTTTTATTTGAAAATATTTATCTGCTAAGCACAGATAATCCAAATCACGGTGAGGGGTAGTGATAGGTGCTACATTGAGGGCTACGGGGGTTTCCATTCTGGTTCTTGTGGATTCAGGCAGGAAACTAGGGTTTTTATGTGGAATTGGTGAAACAAAAGGTCTTGGGAAATTTGAATTTTGAATGCAGCAGCTGAATTATGATGAAATTTGGGTTTTTTCAATTAATTACAGAGGAAAGCAAGTATTTATAGGGTTTCTGGATGGAATCAAGTAAATACCTATTTTTAATGACGGGCAATAGAATGCAGGTACACTGGGTGTGAATGGTGGACTTAGAGCAGCGTTAAACTGCAAATTTGAGGGTGGTTGATGGTTGGGTGTATGAGCTGGTCGAATTCAACGTTCAAGCTGCTGCATGCATGCGTTTTTCGGAAATAAGGGCGAAAAACTGATTATATTTGTTTTTTTATGCAAAGTCAACTTTTGGCGGGTTCAGGATTTGGATAGATGGCATCAGCGGGAAAATTATTTGACATTTTGTTAGTAGCGGGAGGTGGTAAGCGGTTTTCATCGCACTGCTAGTGGAGGGGAGGTGGTATTTGGGCGCGACCACACGATTCCACACGATGAGTGTCACGTGGCGATGGCATTGTTCAGAAAACCACTTGCCATCACGCGATAAAGGTTGACTCTGGAGGGCCGTGTGATATGCGCGACATCCGTCGGATCTTCGAGGTTCGATCAGACGGTTGTCGAGGAGTTGAAATGACTGGTGGTTAATGGGGGGTGGGCCCAACTTAATTAAAGGTTTTTAATTACATTGGGGGTGATGTGATTGGTTGAAGAAGTTATTAATTAATCGTGGGGATTAATTAATCCTTTTATTAGCATCGCGGGGGTCGGACTCTTAATTAACTACGGATTAGTGAATTAATCCCATTTATTGATTGTATTATGGTTATATTTAACCAAAGGGCGGGATATGTAAAATTTGGGTTTTTTGTGTATTTATAATAATACGAGAATGGGTAATGTTTTTACAGGGGAACTATATCATAATATAAATTAGTGGTTAATATGATTTTGTGAAATGTGAAATGTACGCTGAGTTTAAAACACACACACACACATATATATATATATTAAAAACTTAGGTTAAGAGAACAAGAGGGTTTTTATGGAATGTGTTTTTATTTTCCCTAAGTAAAATAGGATTTTACTTAGGAAAAGATTTATTTAAGGAAATGAATGACTTATGAAGGGGTGTGATTGTTGGTGAAGGAGCTTAAGTGCTTAAGGTATTTATAAATTATTGGGCCGAGGGTCCGGTCCCTCCAAAAGTCAGAGAAATGCTCTGAGCGCCTCTAACTTGATAGATACCTTGGCCCTTAGGGGAAATTAGTGAAAATTTAGGGGAAATGAGTAGGGAAGTTAATTATTTTTTACTTTCCTTGCTTGATGTACCTTCCATGTGATACATGTCTTTGCCTTGTGATGAAAGTAAAAGATTTACACATTTAGACATAACATTCACCACATATTATTCTACAACCGTCAACTTAACCTAGCATTTTTACTCCTTTATTAGGGTGCACTTAGACTGGTAAACCCTTTCAAACTTTCTTTTCTTTTACATGGGGATGCCTATCTAAGTCTACACTTATTACATCCAAGGAATCAGATTTAAGTGTTGAGCTCCTTTTTCACTCTACCTATCTACTTATTTGCCAAGATTAAACTGTTTGGTCAGATCTTTATTCTCTACTTCTAAAACATGAAATTGAAATATGAACTAGTCAAGTTTAAACTATTTGACTATTCATGAATTGTGACATAGGTGACAAGTTGCACACAATTGTTTATTACACAAAAGTAAAAAGTAGTGGCATTTAGGCTTGCACACTTTCCTGGTCTTTTCTTTTTGTTGGGGTTCATTTTCTTTCATTTTTGACCTCTTTTTATTTCTTTTCACCTTTTGATTTTTCTTTTAGGGTATACCCTCTTTACATTTTTTAAATTTTTTTATTTTTTACAAATATGGAAAACCTTTGCAACAAGTAAAGGTATGAACATATTATAAAGTTAAACCAAGTCAATCATGATATATGACACCTATTGGTATAGAGGCATAACATGCTACAAAAAGAGTTCTAAAGTACTTGAAGGGAACTCAAGACTTTGGAATAAAATATACACAGGTGGGAGACTTCAGTTTGATTGGATACTCTGATTTAGACTTCGATGGAGACAAAGAAACTGGGGTATCTACTTCGGGTTATGCTATGAGTCTTGGATCAGGAGCTGTCTCCTGGAGATCACGCAAACAATCAGTTCCAATAGATTCCACAATAGAGGCAGAATATGTGGCAGCAGCTGAGGCAACAAAAGAAATTGTGTGGCTCAGGAAAATTCTTGAAGATTTGCAGGTAAAACAAGTACAATCAAATCCACTCATGATTGAAAATACCTCAACAATAAAGTTAGATTAGAACCCAAAGTTCCATGATCGAATGAAGCACATCAATAAAAAATATCATTTGATTCAACATCATGTTGAGGCCAAAACAATCCATCTTCGCCATTGTTCCACTAATGAGTAGATTGCAGACATCTTCACCAAAGTGCTTGGAAGAGAAAAGCTTGAAAGATTCAGAACGATGCTTGGACTCACCAACATCCCTTCAAGTTAAGGTGGGGAATGTTGACACCTAATCATAGGGATTGGGTGAATAGCTATAATTAGTGTAAATAAATAATAGAGGAAATGGAGAGTCATCGGGAGATGAACTTAACAGTCACTCCCTCTTGTATATAATAATAAACAACTTGAATGAATAATACGATTACATTTGAGGAGTTACTTCCTGATCTGACAAAATGTTATACTTCTTCAGCGTTTATCAGACTTACAGTGACAAGGGCCACTTCAGATCAGCCATGGACATGAGGATAAAACTAATGGAATGTATGGTAGTAGGTCTCCTGGTAGACAGAAGTTGGATAGATCTGATATAGTGAGAGATTGAAAGTTGTTGGACACTCTGGAAAGGAGGGGTAGTGAGTACAAGTATTATTCGAGTTCTGGTTCTGATAGACATCATGATCGTCGCCGCTATCATCCTTACAGGAGGAATGATAGGGGATACTTACCAGATGAATTAAAGAAAGAAAAACCACCTACTTTGATGGAGATGTGAAGAAGTCGAAAGATGTAAAGGCTGGGATACTTGGGATGAATAAATACTTTGAGTTGCATGAGTACACAGATAACATGAAGGCTAGAATATCTATCTTTAGCTTGAAAGGTAAAGCAGAAATCTGGTGGGAATATGTTAAGTAGGTTAGAGACATCAGGACAGATGACTCGAGTTGGTGGGAATTTAAAATTCTTTTCAGGAAGAAGTACTTGTCATAAAGGTACTATGACAGTAAGGAAAAATAATTCTAAGAGCTAAAGATGGGATCAATAACTAATGAAGAGTACATGACCAAGTTTCTGGAACTATTAAGGTATGTACTGTATTTTACTGATGAGAAGGCTAAAGTTCAGAGATTTTTCAGTGGTTTTCCATTAGTATTTAGAGATCGGATTGAGTATGATGAACCTCGGTCACTTGAGGAAGTTATTGGGAAGCTGAAGCATTGCTATGATCAACAAAAGCGTAAGAATGAATCTCAACATCGATGGAAGGGAAAATACAAAGGCAAAGGTAAATGTCAGCCTAAGAGGAGAAGGCCTCAACATGCAGATGATAAAGAAAATATGGCACTAAAAAAGAGATTTAATGCAGCTAGACATGGACATGAGTCGCAACAGCAACATAGAGGTGTTGGTACTGGTCGGTTTGAGTGTTATACATGTGGCAAGGAACACCTTAAGAGATATTTTCCACATAATCAAGGAGGTGGGCCTTAGATATACAGTGCACAGGAGGCATAGACTGTTGGGGACATTGGTCAAATTATTCCATGTATCTATGCAACAGTGGACAATAGGTGGGTAGAACATCAGAGATCTATCATTGAGATGGACAGTAAGATTTGTGATCAAGTTATTTCTATTTTGATTGACCCTAGATCTAATTATATCTATGTTAGTCCTGATTTGGTGGATAAATGTGGTTTGAATAAGGAATTGCATGTAGATTCTTGGTTAGTGTAGTTGGCTACAAGTATAAAGAAGTGAGTTCATCATTGGGTAAGAGCTTGTGCATTTGATTTAAATTGTATGCCTGTAGTAGCACATTTGAATATGTTACCGTTAGGATCATACAGTATGTTGTTGGGCATGGATTGGTTGTATCTACATAGAACCAAGGTTGACTACTATGACAAAGCTATTGAGTGTGTTGATGATAATGAAGAACCATGAGTCTTGCAAGGTAAGAAGAAAGCCACATCATTTAGGATGGTGACAACTATGCAAGCAAAGCTTAGCCATAGAAAAGGGTGCAAGTTATTTGCAGTACACATTTCTAGTGATAAGGGTAAGGAGGTTGAGGATGCAGATGTGTTGAATAGATTTCAAATGTTGCAGCAGTTTTAGGATGTATTCCTTGAGGACATTATAGAGTTGCCACCTCATAGGGAGGTATACTTTTCGATTGAGTTAGTGACAGGGGCAGCTCCAGCATCTAAAGCACCTTACAGGATGAGCACACCTGAGTTGGTTGAGTGAAAATTGTAGCTGAAGGTAATGTTGGACAAGGGATACATTAGGCCAATTGTATCACCTTGGGGTGCATCGGTCTTTTTTTTGAGAAAGAAAGATAGTACTCTCAGATTGTGCATTGATTATAAGAAGTTGAACAAAGTGACTATCAAGAACAAATATCCTTTGTCGAGGATTGATGACTTGTTCAATCAGCTAAAGAGAGCAGTAGTGTTCTCGAAGATTGACTTGAGATCCAGATATCATTAGGTGCGCATCAAAGAGGAGGACATTTACATGGTTGCATTCAAGACCAAGTATGGTCATTATGAGTTTGTTGTTGTTCCATTTGCCTTAACTAATGCTCCAACTACATTCATGTGTTTGATGAATAGTGTGTTGCATCCATATTTGGATAAGTTTGTTATTGTGTTCATTGATGATATACTGGTATATTCTAAAAATGTGGAAGAGCACGTCGAGCACTTAGCAGCAATATTGAGGCTGTTGAGAGCACATCGGTTGTATGCTAAGCTCAACAAGTGTAGTTTTTTTTCAGACTGAGGGACACTACTTGGGGCATGTTGTCTCCAAGGAAGGCATTGCAGTAGATCTAGAGAAGATAAGGGCCATCATGGAGTGGATAGCTCCTAAGAATGTGGATAAGGTGAGATCTTTCATGGGTCTGGGAGGCTATTATAAGAGGTTCATCAGGAACTTCTCACATATTGCTTATACCATTACATCATTGCAAAGGAAATGTAATAAGTTCGAATGGACAGAGGAGTGTGAGGCTAGCTTTGAATAACTTAAGCATTTGTTGACACATGCACTAGTACTACAGATTGCAGATCCGGGAAAAGAGTTTGTGGTATGAAAAGATGCTTGCAAGAGAGGGCTTGATGGAGTCCTTATGCAGGATGGACACATGGTATGCTATGAGTCCTAAAAACTAAATGAGCACGAGCAGAACTACCTGACACCTAATCTTGAGTTAGTAGTGATTATACATGCAGTGAAGATGTGGAGGCACTATCTTCTTGGCAGGCAGTTTGTGCTTATGAGTGATCACATTGGGCTGAGGTATTTGTTTGAACAACTGAAGCTGAATTCTAGGTAGTCTAGATGGTGGCCATGATCAATGAGTTTGATTTTGAGATCAGGTACATCAAAGATAAAGAGAACAGGGTGGGAGATGCTCTCTGTAGATGGGTACAAGTACATCACTTGGCAACTATGAGCTCCTATGGGACGGACTTACAGGATAGGATCTTGGAGGAAGGACAACAAGATATCAGGTATATGGAGATTGTGCACAGGTTGCAGCAAGGTGATAGTACAGGTACAGGTACAGGTCATGGTACAGGTGTGGGTACAGGTACATGTAGTGGTACAGGTATAGGTGCAGGTGCACATGGAATGGACTATTGTCTTACAGCAAATGGATTGGTCAGGTTTCGAGACAGGATATATGGACCAAATAGCAGTGAGCTCAAGAAGGTGATCTTGAGGGAATTTCATGAAAAACCATATTCAAGTCACCCAAGTTATCAAAAGACACTGACAGCGGTGAGGAGGTATTACTATTGGTTGAATTTGAAGAGGGATGCAGTAGAGTTCATGGCTAGATGCTTTGACTGTCAATGAGTGAAGGTAGAGTGTAAACATCCAAGTGGACTGCTACAGTCGATTGCGATTCCATAATGGAAATGAGAGGGCATTTCCATGTATTTCATTACAGGGTTGCAAAAGACAATGAAGCAGCATGATTCCATCATGGTGATTGTGGATAGGTTAACAAAGGTTGCACACTCATTCCTGTGAAGGCTACATTCTTAGCTAGTGATGTGGCACAGGTGTTCGTCAGAGATGTGGTTAGACTACATGGTGTTCCAAATAAGATTGTGTCATATAGGGATGCAAAGTTCACTTCCAAGTTTTTGAAGGATTTATTTGTAGGTTTGGGCACCGAGTTTGCCTTCAATACAACTTATCATCCACAAACATAGAGGGTCAACAAGATATTGGAGGACATGTTGAGAATGTATGTGATGCATCAACAATGGAAGTGGGAAGAGTATCTCCCTTTGGTAGAGTTCGCATACAAAAATGGTTATCATGAGTTTTTAAGGATGAGTCCTTTTGAGGCATTGTATGGGTGGATTTGTAACACTCACATGATTCAGTTGGAGTGATCCAGATAGTAGAGTATTGATTGGAAAATATAAATTGGAAGACATGGAATAGGAGATGAAGGTGATCACGAAGAATCTAAAGGCAGCACAGGATAGGCAGAAGATTTATGCAGACAGTTACATGTTTTTCAAGGACATCCAGGTTGGGGAATAGATGTACTTGCACATCAAACAAAAGAAGAGCTCCTTGCAGTTTGGATCGTGTACCCAGCTGGCGCCATGGTTTTGTGGACCCTTTTCCATCATTGAGAGGATTGGGCTAGTAGCCTATCGAGTTGCACTGCCTCTGACAGTGAAATTCCATGAATATTTCCATGTATCTTTGCTTAAGAAGTATGTTAAGGATGTTGATCAAGTGATTGAATTGTTTGTATTGCAGGTGGAATCAGATGGATAATTCCAGCCAAAGCCTCAATGTATATTGTAGAAAAAGGTGTTCATGCTCTGGAACTGAGCAATCGAGCAAGTTAAAGTGCAATGGAAGCACTTTAGGCTCGATGAAGCTACATGGGAGATGGAGGATCAAATGCGGGCTATGTATCCTTCCTTGTTTGTCGGTTGAGGCAAAGCAACTTGACATGGTGGTTTGGTATCTGCTTATGGTGGTTTGGTATTTTCTTATGATGGTTTGGTATTTGCTTATGGTGGTTTGGTATATTCTTTATGATGGTTTGATATATGTTATATGATGTTTTGATATGTGCATAGATATGATGATTAGTATATGTTTGATATATGTTTTGGTATATGATTTGGTATCTATATTTACGGTGGTGTCGCTATATGTACACCTATGTATGGATGTAAATACCATAACGACCTAGGTTATAAAGCTCCACTATGCGGTATGGGTGTAATGTTATTATGCTATCATGTGGTTATGTTATCATGATGTTATGATGTAATATGAGTTGGCACTCATCAAGATGATCATTGTAAATATCGTAATAAATTGTGTTATAAAGCTCCATTATGTGGGATGTTATCATGTTGTCATGATGTTTTTCTCTTGAGCAGATCTTTCATTGTAAATATTGAATCAAGCTATGTTATAAATCTTTAGGAGCAATATGTCTTCTTTCAGTAGGTTGCTGAGGTATATGTGTGATTGAACATCGAGGATGGTGTCCCCTAAGGGGGAGGGTTCTGTAACATCCCTGGTGAAAATTCCATGTAATAAAAGTTAAAAACAATAACCACGGTCAATGGGACACTTATTCCACGCTGAATGTTGGGAAAAACATCCTAGGGGGTGTTCATTTGGTTTTTTATGGATACAGAAATTGGCAAAGGAAATGGCTAAGGCTTTGGAAAGGAAAATTGACATTTTTGGCCCAACTATTTATGCAAATAAAAGAAAATGAAGGAATTAGTGGCCTCGTTCATAAAAAGTTTTTTGACGATCAATTGGTAACCTTTTTTAGTTCAGTTTTGGAGCACTCTCATTATTCTCTCTCTCATACTCTTGGATACTTAGATTTTTCTTGGAGCACTTTGGCATTGGAGCAAGAAAGGCAAAGAAGGCAAGAGGAAGCAAAGATCAAGCAGAGAAAGGCAGGATAAAGTAGCTACAATAGGATTCATTGCAGGTATCGACTTGCATGTTTATTTTCCTTGCTAGATTTGGCATGCATGGCATTGCATGTGGTTCATTTATATCATGGCATGGTTTTTCTAGGTGTAACAATGTTTTTCAGCCTAGCCTTTCCATTTTTGGATAACCATGGTGTGATGGGATTCTCATGATTTGGTTGAGCTGGGTTGCTGGATGGATTCAAAGCTGAGTGGGGTGGATCTCTGAATGATAGAGCACATGGCCTAGCAATCCCTGAATGAGATTGTGGATCACAGTAAAGCGACTAGCCTAGTGACCCCTGAGCCAGACTATGGGTTGTGATAAAGCTAGGATTATGTTGCCTCGATGGGCCTAGAAATCCTTGTCGATAATGGTAGGATATATGGCAAAGCTAAGAGGTGGTGTGCTCTCTATTGCGCCTATTAATCACGAGTTTGGGATATGCGATATATCTTGGAGAGTGGGTCTCAATTTAGGGCCTAGTGATCTGGGTTTGGATTGTGGTAAAGCCTAAGAAACTAGGAGACAAAAAAATTCCTCATGGTGTAGGTGGAGAAATCTTATGGCATCCATGCTTGTTTGGCCTAGTGATTGGGTGGAGATCATGGTAAAGCCTGTTATGATGTGTGCATTGTGTTTGCCTAGTGATCCAAGATGGATTACGGTAAATCTTGGTTTCTAATGATGAGGGTGAGGTGCTTTAGCCTCGGTATGCCCTGGTTGAGTTATTTTGGTTCAAGTCCCACATTCATGCTTGGAATATGGCATGGGGGTGAATGGTTGAATAAAGATTTGGCTCAATGATTCTATGGTCGGGTGGAACGTGGTAGTCCCATCTCTGGTTGGTTGATTGCATTCATTAATGATAAATTTGTTCCCTTGATTTCTTTGTGCAAATATATTGATGTATATATGGATTTTGATGGCTGATATGTTTATTGTATTTATGTTCCTACTATGATGGTTATATGCACATTTTATGGCAGCAAAAATGTATGGCTCTCAGAATGTTTTTACTTGTATATGAATGGATAATGTGTCTATGACCTAATAGAGGATAATGTGGAAAATGGCATGAGGGAACAATGGTTTATAAAAATTCTCAGATAAGTATGAGATCCCTACACTTAATTATGTTGTTTACAGATTACAAGTCAATGATATGTTTTAAGAAATACCTGTCATGGCTAGTAGGGGTCTAGTTAAGGTCTTGTTGAGATTATTTCTTTTGCATCATTGTTTCCCTATACTTTACTTGACTCTAAGCTTTCATTCCATTCTGGGCAGTGGCCTAGGCTTTGGGCCTGAAAAAGTGGCTTAAATCCCAGGGTCGCTAGCACAAAACTAGCAACTTTAGTCCACAGCCACTAGAAGGAAGGCCTATGAGAGCGACTTTAGGTTTTTGGTTGCTCTCTTGCCCATAGCATAAGAGAGACTATGGCCGTAGAGGTCGAGAGCAGGAGTGGGACCCAAGGACAGGCTATTTGAGTGGCTAACTTGTCTCCTAAGAGTTCGGTTGATGATGTTGGATGACTATGTGTGATGTTCCATTAATTCCAATTCCTTAATATTACCTAGGAGGTTGAATTTGATCATAGTAGCCTCTCGTCTCATGTTTACCCTAGTTGGCATGGTTACTTGAGTGGATGTGGGAGGAGGGTGTTACAACATCAGACCCAATGTATCACCTTGGTACGCACCAGTGTTGTTCGTAAAGAAGAAAGATGGTACTCTCATATTCTACATTGACTACATGAAGTTGAACAAAGTGATGATCAATAACATGTACCCTTTGTTGAGGATTCATGATTTGTTTGATCAGCTAAAGGGAGCAGTAATTTTCTCTAAGATCGACTTGAGATAGGGATACCATCAGGTACATATCAAGGAAGAGGATATTTTCAAGACTACGTTCAGGACTAGGTATGGGAATTATGAGTTTGTTGTTGTTCCATTCGATTTGACTAATGATCCAGCTACATTCATGTGTTTGATGAATAGTGTGTTGTGTCCTTATTTGGACAAGTTTTTTATTGTATTGATTGATGACATACTAGTATATTCTAAGAATGAGGAAGAACATGCCGAACATTTAGAAAAAATCTTGAGATTGCTAAGACAACATTAGTTGTATTTTAAGCTTATCAAATGCAGCTTCTTTCAGAGTCAGGTACACTACTTGGGACATGTTGTCTCCAAGGAAGGCATAGCAGTAGATCCAGAAAATATAAGTCCCATCATAGAATGGGCAGCTCCTAAGAATGTAGATGAGGTGAGATCATTCATGGGATTGGCATGTTAATACAGGAGCTTCATCAGGAACTTCTCACACATTGCATATCCTATCACATCATTACAGCAGAAAGGTAAGAAGTTTGAATGGACGACGGAATGTGAAGATAGTTTTGAGCAACTTAAGTAGTTGTTGACACATGCACTAGTGATACAGATTGTGGATCGAGACAAGGAGTTTGTAGTCTGTACAAATGCTTGCAAGAAGGGACTTGATGGATTTCTCATGCAATAAGGATAGGTAGTGTGCTATGAGTCACGGAAATTCAATGAGCAAGAGAAAAACTATCCAATGCATGACCTTGAGCCAGTAGCGATTATACATGCATTGTAGATGTGGAGACATTATCTTATGGGCACAAGGTTTACATTGATGAGCGATCATTGTGGGTTGAGGCATTTGTTTGACCAATTGAATCTAAATGCTAGGCAAGCAAGATGGTTGGCTACCCTTAGTGGCTTTGACTTCGAGATCAGATAAATCAAAGGGAAGGAGAACTGGGTTGCAAATGCTCTTAGTAGGAAGGTGCAGGTAAATCATATAACAACTATAAGCTCCTATGGGACAGAGCTACAAGATAGGATCTTGCAGGCAGGATAGTGAGATGAAAAATACATGGAGGTCATGCACAGGTTACAATAGAGTACAGGCACAGGCACATGTGTAGGTACAAGTACACGTATAGGTAAAAGTGATTAGGATACAGACTATCGTCTCATAGTAGATAGCTTGGTGAGGTTTCAAGACAATATCTATGTGTCGAATTATCGTGATATCAAGAAGCTTATCGTGTGGGAGTTTCATGTGAAACTTTATTAAGGTCAACTAGGATATCAGAGGACATTGATGGTAGTGAAGAATTTTTACTATTGGTCGAATCTAGAGAAGGAAGTGGCAGAGTTCGTAGCTAGATGTTTATACTGTCAGTAGGTAAAGATGGAATGCAAGAATCTAGGGGGTTTACCACAACCTATTGCTATTCCAGAATGGAAATGGGAGGTCATTTCCATGGATTTCATGATAGGTATTCCAAGGACAGTGGGGTAGTGTGATTCTATTATGGTCATGGTTGACAGGTTGAGCAAGGTAACTCACTTCATTCCAGTGAAGACTACATATTTAGCTAGTGAGGTAGTACAAGTGTTTATCAGAGAGATAGTGAGACCACATTGTGTTCCAAAGAAGATTGTGTCAGACAGGGATGCAAAGTTCACTTCCAAGTTTTTAAAGGAGCTATTTGCAGGGTTAGGTACATAATTAGCCTTTTGTACATCTTATCATCCACAGACAAATGGTGAAATAGAGAGGGTCAACAAGATATTATAACATATGTTGAGGATGTATGTGATGCACCAATAGAGGAAATGGGAGGAGTATCTTCCATTGGTGGAGTTTGCATACAATAATGGTTATCAGGAGTCCTTGAGGATGAGTGATGGAGTTGTAATACTCCCATCGGTTGGAGTGATCTAGTGAATAGGGTACTTATTGGACCAGACATGGAGCAAGAAATGTAGGTTATAAAGAAGAATTCTGAAGGCAACACATGATAGACAGAAGAGTTATGCATAGCGACATAGGGTGTTCAAAGAGTTTCAAGTTGGGGAGCATGTGTATTTTATCATTAAGCCCAAGAAAATTTCTTTGAGGATTGGATCATGTGCCAAGTTGGCACCACGCTATTGCGGGCCTTTCAAGATCCTTGAGAGGATTAGACTAGTGGCATATCGAATTGCACTGCCTCCAATAGTGAAAGTCCATTATTTTTTTCCATATTTCATTGCTTAGGAAGTACATAAAGGATGTTGATCATGTTATTGATTGGTCTGTATTACAGATGGAGCAAGAAGGAGAGTTCTAGCTGGAGCCTCAGTGCATATTGCAGTGGAAACATATGCTCAGGAACAGAGCCATAAAGAAACTTAAAGTGTAGTGGAAGCACTTTGGGCCTGAAGAAGCCACATGGGAGATGGTGGATCAAATGTGGGCCCTGTATCCTTCATTGTTGGTGGTTGATGCAAAGAAATTTTCGTTTGATGTTGGTATATGTTTGGCATATGCCTTGCTAATGTTTTGGTATATGTATGTATATGTATATGGATGTAAATACCACCACAAGCTAAGTTATAAGGCTCCAATAAACAGTGTGGGTGTCATATTATTATGGTTTTTATATTGTCATGTTGTCATGAAGTTTCTCTTTTAAGCAACTCTTTCATTGTAAATACTGCAACAAGATAAATTATAAAGCTCCATGGGTAGTATGTTTGCTTTTCAGTGGTTTTGTTGAGGTCTTGGTGTGGTTTAACACTGAGGACAATGTTCACCAAGGGGGAGGGTTCTATAACAATCTTGGTGAAAAGTTCATGTAATAAAAGTTAATAAAAGCAAAATAAGACCACGGGTAAGGGACACGTATTCCAAGTTGAATGTTGGGCAAAGATATCCTAGTGGGCATCACTGGATGTGTGTTTTTGGCTAAGGAAATTGGCAAAGGCTAATCTAAAGGTATTAAAAGGTAAAAATGAATTTTTTGGCATATTTATTCATGAAAATAAAGGAAATCGGAAGAAAAGTAAGGTGAAAGATCACATGTTGCATGTGAGGAGGAAATTGAAGGAAAATAATGGAAAGTGAAGAAAATAGAGGCCTCATTCATAAAAAGGCTTCTAAGCATTAGTTGGTAACCTTTAGTCACTTCAAGTTTGGATCTCTCTCATTATTCTCTCTCTCTCTCTCTCACTCTTGGTCACTTAGAGTTTTCTTGGAGCACTCTAGTTTGAAGCAAGGAAAGGAAAAACAAGCAAAGGAAAGGAAAAGTAAGCAAGGATCAAGGAAATGAAAGTAGGATCAAGTAGCTTTAGCAAGAATACTTGAAGTAACCTTTTTGAATTTGTGATTTCCTACTCGGTTTGAACATGCATGACTTTGCATGTTGGTGTATGGTTCTCTTGTTGTCGATGGCATGGTTCTTTTGGGTTATGACAATGGTTTTCAACCAAGCCTTGCCTTTTTCTAGATGCCATGGTATGCTGAGATGTTTATTTCAGTTTTTGAGATATGGAATTGCCAGATGGATTTCGGAATTAGAGATGAAGGTGGTCTCAAGGTTGATTCCCAAAGGCCTAGGAATCACTTGACTGGTTTTGGCGGGATACACACTAAAGCTTGAAGGAGTAATATCAGTTTAGGGCCTAATGATTCGGGTTTGGATTGCGGTAAATACTGAGAGACAAGGAGATGATAAATTCCTCAAGGATAGTGATGGATTCTAGATGTCATTCCAAGTTCGGTTCAGTTGTGATAATAGCATCGATTTTGGTGTGATTACGGTTTGATGAGGGTGGAGGTGGTTTAACCTTTAAATTCCATTGGTTGTTCTTGGATTGGTTGTTCTATGAGATCCCACATTCATGCTTGGAATATGGCACGAGGATGGCTGGCTGAAAGAGAGATTTGGTTCAACTATGTCTATGGTCAAGTGGTACGTGGAAGTCCTAAACCTAGTCAGATTTTCCTATGATTAATAAAAGTTAATTTCTCTTAATTTTTTACTGATTTATATGTGTGTTTAATGGCTATCATATCTCTGATATTTATATGGCTTTATGTTGGTTATAAGCATGGTTGAATGACTGGATTCTATCATGGTTATTTCATATATTTAATTGTAACTATTAAATGGATGGATACAATACCTAATTGATGATGTAGTAGTTCAATGGAGAAAGAGGTGATCCTTCTGGTTATGTTTCATAAGTTGTTTTAGTCATTTATGCTCTGTCTTGTATCCTAGACCTGTAGGTTGCATTGGTGTCAAGTGTTTGACAAAATTCTAGTCTTGGTTGGGGATGCTCAAGCCTAGTCCTGAGGGTGATTTTTGATTGATCAACATTATTATTATGTTTTTAATGAATTCTAGAAGTTACAACAAGTTATAGGTAGAGGCAAGGATTCTAGACTAGAAAAGTGGCTTAAATCCTAGGGTCGCTGGCACAGAACTAGCAATTTTGGTCCACAGTCACTGGTAGGAAGGCCTGTGAGAGAGACTCTGGGTTTCTGGTCGCTCTCTTGCCCATAGAGCAACTATGGCCCAAGAGTTGTAGACTAGCAGTGGGACCCAGGGACAGGTTGTCTAAGTGATTGACTTGTCTCCTAATGGTTTTGTTGATGATGTTGTGTCACGCGGAATGAGTCGAGGTTGCGGACAAGATCGACCTTCCTAGTATCTACTGATATCTAGTGACAAGCAAGCCAATCAAAAACTATCTTTCTCTAAATATGCGAGTAAAATAAAGGCAAACAAGTGGTTTAGGCCTACCTTGGGTCCAATGCAAGTTTGTGGAAGCCTCGCTCCCTCGCTCCAAATGAGCTTCCTTGAAGTGTATTTCTGCAAACACAAACAAGCAAACAATTAAATAGCACCTAAAAAACCAATATTATAAAGCATATTCATCATAATGATCAAGGAGATTATGAAACAAACCATAAGACAATTTGTTGAGAAAAATGAATCTGATTGTATTAATTCAAATGAAGAAGAACTTTACACCCTGTGCCTTGATGCTGTACAAGCTCCTCCCAGGGTCCGACAAGAAGTCTCCTCTACTTTTGACAAGCTTCACTCACTTCCCAATGAAACCAAAAGGTATGTGATCTCTCCTCTCAAGTTTTAATTAGGAAGTCCTAATTCCATCAGCATTTACCCTCAAAATGTTCATCTTCTAACCTCTCCAGCAGCTGACCCAATGCCTTAATTTATAGTGCAATGGAGGGAAGTTACTAGGTCCTCCTTCAAAGGGATAAAGCCCTCCTTCAAAGGGATAGCTCCTCCTATCAAGGGATTAGCTCCTTCTCTTTTGGGATGCATGAACCACCTTGGAGCGAACAATCCACGTCAAAATCCTTCTAGAAACATCTAGAATTAACTCAAAAGTGATTTTTTTAGGATAAACTTGCGCCTTTTTGACTTTTACAGGGGTACGCACCCACCCCTTCACAGACAGAGCATGCAGGTACACAGGTATTATAACAAAGGGTGCGGGTCCGCAGGTAAAAGTAGGAGAAAGTGCGGAACCAGAGTAATATTGATTTTCAAAGTCTTTCTCTCTTTTGCAAAGCTTGACATGAAGAGCTAAGGTCTGAGACTTGCTTAGGAGGCTAGTATAGGTGATGATAGACCCATACTGACTGCAAATAATCATGGTGACGATATTTTTGTGTAACATGTTGGATGACTATATGTGATGTTCTGTCGATTCCACTTCATTAAGGTAACATATGGGATGGGATCTTGGAAAATTAGAACATTGCAATTCTGGGACATTTTCAGACATTATATACTTGCCTTTGGTCATGGATAAAAAACTACATTAGTTTCAAAGCCCTTCCATTATACATCTTCTAGTCCATTTGGCGTAGCCACAACACACTTATATTTGAATAGAAAGGAGCGGTGATTCCGGAAGATGTCATAAAGACAATGGCTTCCTTCAATGAAATTGGACCCACAAAGAAGAGAATAACTATAGAAAATGTAAATTCAAAGACATATGGCAAGTATACCCAATGGGATTCTTTGATGGTGCATGCTCTAGGAGAGTGTGTGTGTGCGATGCAGCCATAGTCATTGAACCAGGAAAATTCTTCCATTTATGGTGGGAAGGAGGAAAGGGAACTAATAGTAAAGCTGAGTTCATTGCTCTATGGGGAGTTCTGATAGTGACAAAATGGCTTGATATGGAGAATATACAGATATGTGGCGATGCTAAGGGAATTATACGCTGGGTGAAGGGATACAATAATTTCAGACCTCCCATATTAATTAATTGGATGAAGCACATCAAAACGATGGTAAGTACCTTCCAACATGTAAGGTTTGACTACATATTCAGGGAGAAAAACAGGACAACAGATTTACTTTCCAAGAGAGGAATTGTTAGGGACCCAAGTAAGTTCTATTTTTTTTCTTTCGAATAGGGGGTCATGATCAATGCTTGCAACATTAATTACTCATAGTTGAATAGGTATTTTGAAGCTCACCATAAGGCCAGTTTCATAGTTTTGGGGCAAAAGTAATGTATTAATTGATAGCAATAGGAAGACCAAAAAAGATGATAGTCAGGCATATCTATGTTTCTAGACATAGAGAATACTAATCAGAAGAGCAGGACTGGACTTTATGAAATACAATGCAGTAAATATAAGAATTAGAATATCAAGTGAGATCTCTTTCAGATGTAAAAGATGAGATTATGTGGGCTATAATAAAAAAACAAATATGTTGTAAAGTAATTAGAAGTAAAAAAATGTGAGTAAGATGTTTAAATCATATAATTTGGTTATTGATAAAATATTTTAATACGAATTAATATTGACATATATTTAAAAAGATGTTAATAATAAAAAATCATTTTAATTTGCCTCATAAAATTTCTCGATATACATATATATATATCATAAAAAATTAAGTTTTTATAATTAAAACGTCCACGGAAAAAATTCCCAAAAAATTCTTACTAAAAACAACTCCGTTTACACTCTATTGGTTTTTCCTATTTTTGTGCGCTGTGACTGGCTTTATTTGGTCACCCGACTTTTTCGGGCGATGTTTGACCTTACTCCAGGGTTATTACTCACGGGTCTGGTCTTGTTCATCATGTGCAGGATTTATTGCAAAAATTTGTCACAGGTTATATGCATTTTCAAGTGGGGCACCTTTTCAAAAAATTCAACCATTTTTTCCCTTTTGATCATGGACAGAAATTCGATGGATAATTATATATTTTATTCGTCAAATTTTTATTATGCCATGCTTTTGACCACACTTTTTTTTATACGAAGCAGATGCGTAACCAAGCCTCGAGTTTAAGAAAAATTAATTAATAAAAATTAATATTTATAATAATTTAATATTTTGATATGGATAAAAAAATTAGATTAACTTATTTTTAATTATAGTTGATATTTTTCATTTAGATATTTTACATGAAGAAAGTAAATTTTCAAAATCAATGTTCAATACAATTTTATATCAATATCAGATATAATTCTATTTTATATAGAAAAGAGAGAAATTAATGGAGAATAAGGTGAGTTGTAATGGATAAATTTAATCTATTTTATAGATTAAGATGATATCACAACTAATCAAAATGTTCGCAGATAATATTGTACTTTTTTTAGATAGGCTTAGAGTAATTCAAGAATAACTACTATTTAGTTCTAGGACTTGGATGAATTACGGGGTTGGACACTAAATACACAAACTATCCTTGGTGCAATAGTCTTGCTCCTTGGGCTTCACAAATATACAAATAGAACAATATGCCTTCCTTAAACAAATTGGTAATGATAATTGAATTATGGAATAACCTACCAACTAGTGGGGGAAGATATCCATTTTTGTTAGGTATAATAGCAATACAATATATGTATACCTAACTTCTACTACCGACATTGCCCAAAACTTTCATCCATAATTCTCTTTCCCCAAGCCACTTAGGATTGCTTCAACTTAAATGCTTTGGTCCATGCATGGAAGAGGAAAACAATTGTGGCTTAGACCTCTATTAATCTTAGGAAATGCTATATACAATCAAATAAAAATGGGAATTCTTAGGGAGATAATGGTCATAAAAGCCATGGGGACAAAATGCTTTATTTGATGAAGACTAGATGATAATTCATGTATCATAGGGCTTCACATACATTCTCATTCCTTTATGTCTTATTATATAATTTTAGGATGGTTAAGAGCATTTCTCATGGGAATTAGGAATTTATTGAACTAATTTTCCCATAACCCTCACTCAAGAGCCATAACTATCACATATTCTTGTATTTTTCTGTTGAATTTCTAAAGAAATCACTCCTTTTCCAAAGGAAATAAGTGAGAAATTACTCCTTTAATTAGCAAGAAGTGCAATTGTATTACAAGGAAGGATTCCTTATGGAGTTTGAGGTGGGTTCATTTATCCAAAGTGTTTTCACAGATTTGTTCCTATTTCCAAAGAGTTATTTCTCCACATATTTTTCCCTTATATCTTTTATACTATAAGGTAAATCATTCACAAGATTTCTTCTACATGTATCACACAAGTTGCTTCACATAAATGGAATGATAGGAATGATAGCATCTATACCTTCAAACCTTCACTAGTTGATATGAACTTTGACTATATCAACTACAAAAGATCTCATTCTAGCTCCTAGAGATCATTCTTCCACTACTTGTACCTATAACCTACACATAGCAACACCAAAGTGATCAAATATTTCTCTCCAAGTAAAGATCCATTAGTGAAAATAATAGGTATAACTAGAATTCCCAAGAACAATTCATTCCAACATAAAATCATGAGATATAACATAGATGTCGGGGGACAAAAATAGTTTTAGATTCAAGAAATGGTATCATTTACAACATTATATCTTGGGTGTAAGGATGGATCCTTCCCCACTATCTTAATCCCTTCTCCTCCTTTGTTCACTCACTATGATTTGGCTCACCACAACAATGCAAAGAGGTATTCCTGAATGATTTCACCAGCATAAGGGTACTATCTCCTTTCTACATGCTACCTTGTCCCTCACAAGATCCTCATTAAATAGGCTTGTCATATATCTAGGAGGATAAATCTTGACACGTAGGGACAAGAGAAGTTAGCCTTATACATACAAAAATTAGTCCATTTCTAGGTCATCTTATTATCCATCAAATTGATGTTCATGGAAACCATGAATTTTATATGTTTGAACCATCATCACTCCTTTGCTACAAACCAAAGATGATGAGGACAACTTGATCACTCCTTGCTCACAATGACAGAGAGATGCCTTTCTCACTTGCTCAGAATCTAGAGTGATGGAACATGAAAATATGTATATCCAGTGACAATGAGAGGTGTATCTCAACCCTTCGGTAATGTAGTTTAAGGTAGGGTCCCTCTTCTATCCTAAGAGTGATAAATAAGTTGATAACATATGCTTCCTAATATATGAATTTATAAGAGAAATTGATGGCTATAATACATTACAATATGGTGTCTTAAGAATGGGTGCAAGGAAGGAGTTGAGAACCAAGAAACTAGACCTACCAAACACCCAATGCTCAATCATATAGATCATCCTAAAGGTTGGAAAAACTACAATAAGTATAAGATATAACTAAATATGGCCATAAACATTATTCTTTTTTTTTGGTAGGTAAGCATCTTGGAGGGATTTGAACCAGTGACCTATCGCAAGGAGTGCCTTAACGGTGCACCCATTCACCGTCAATCCAAAGCCCCATGGATTATTGCCATAAACATTATTCATTGTGGACCTGTGATATGAAATAATAATATATGGCCACAAAGGAATACATAGTGGATCCATGCCATCAGGAAAGAGATCATATCCACTAGAAAATAAAGTGTGGAGCTATGTTACAATATACATCAATAAGACAGCATACACAAAGCAAAAGAGAGCCCCATAGTGGTCCTCAAAGTATAAAATATTGTACAATACTCCATCATAGCTTGGGAGGACTTACATATAGGAGCGTGATTCCCCCAAACCTAAGGTCTTCATCTCAAATGCTATGGTACAAATTTATGTCATGTGAATAAATAAGATGATATTGAGTATAATAGATATTACCTAATTATCGATAATCAAGGTATACCTTTAACATACATGAGGGGATCCAATGATGATGAAAATGGATGCAAATGTGTTTATCATAATCCATTAAGTGTGAATAGGTAAGATTTTTTAAAACATTTGTGGACTCAATTGATTAGGGATCAATGAAAAAAACTTGTTGTCAATCCTAAGGAAGCTTGCTGCTAAGGATTAGAAGCTCCAAGGTACTACTAGATTTTAGATCCACCTCCTAGATAATGAGTTGATACTGATAGGAGGATATCCTTTAAAGGAGGGCCTTAACGTATCCCCCATCAATGGACATGAAATAAACCAATAGGACAATTTACATAGGGATGGTTGAAGAAAAAGGTAAACAAGGACAATATATGCTTGACTAAGGTTTAGAATTATCTTGAACATATAGTGGCACAACATGAAAGTTAATTGGCAACATAAACTAGTGAGAAACACATGATATCATGCACCAATGCATGAGGCATTGAAGCATTCCCCATAATTATTGGAAGAATAACTAGTTGAAGGTGTAAATTAATCACATGTATGGTATAACTCCTAGGAAAGTTATAACTAAATTGTTGGATAATGACACAAAGAATTGTCATGTTCAAGGGTTATGTGGTTGATGTTGCTACTTATTTAAATGGACTCCAAAAAATCCTACCCCCTGCCCACACACAGTATTATTTTTAGTATAATTTCCTTCATAGATTATTGAGCACAAAATGGAAAACAAGTATGCTTGACAGTGCCATTTTTTTTCTTTTGTTTACCGAGCCCAAAGAATAGGTAAAAGTACACTTTATAGGATGTTTTTTTCATTGGGTTTTAACAAGCCCAAAAAAGTGGTGAAATATGATTCATATCCTTCTCATATTATTTAACGGGCACAAGAAATAGATAAGGGTTATCTCATCATGAGTATGAAGAGAATGTAAAGGAAGCGAGTCCTAGAGAAGTGAGTGGTATAAACAAGAAACATCTAGTTCTAAGCTCGTGGAGTTACCATAATCGGATAAAAAAATAGGTTGTAAAGGTAAATCAGTTCATCTTAGTGATCTCTTTAGGAAAGCTAAAAATGCCAAGTGGAACTAAATGATAAGGAAAATGGAAATAGGTTAACGTTTATAGGAGTATCATACCTACAATGAGTCGCAACATGGACATGAAAATGGAAAGTGGGTGTTTTTCTATGACATCAATGAAGTGTAGGCTCTACCGCTCAAGCTATGACATGAAAATAGAGAAAGGATACTGTCATAAATTGACATGATCAAACCTAAGGACAAATGGATATATCATAGACAATGGTAATGGAAGGGAAAATGCAGGAAAGGACCTACCCCTATATACCAAGATCAAGAAAACACTCCTAATATCCAATGGATGTCACATCAAATCAACGTTACCATCAAGTAGATGTGTTCCAAAAATAAACAAAATCTCCAAAAAAAAAAGGTCAATGTTTACGGAATTCATAAAATTTTAGAATTAAGGCATCAAAACATGGATAAAAATGGGATGATGCATTAGAAATTAGGATAAAAACACCTAAATCGCCTTCTTACATATAGTAAAAAGAATCCCCAAGGAAAAAAAGTGACATTTTTCCGTGTAATTTTAGAGGATTTACCGATATTTAGAAAAACACATTCCTCATCTAATATTCTAATCTAGATACCAGGAGATCTAGGCTATCGATCGATATGTTGTCTTTTCCAAGTTTGTCCTTATGACATTACCTTCATTGTGATATCTCCTTTTTTAGATTTTCCCTAAGGAATGGACCTGCTTTGAGCTCTTTTTTAGGTCGATGCTCTCATTGCTCCTACTCAAGCTCAGGAGAAATGGTGGATTGCATTGCCTTGTCTTAATTTTATTGAAGAAACTATATCCCGAAGTACTCAATAATAGAGAGATGAAGTACCAAACTCTTTGGATTTGCACTTGGGTTCATCTTTTTCTGAGTGAAAAATTTGTATGGAGGGTAAAAGTACTAATGTTTTTCTTTGATATTGATAGGTTTTCCTCCAAAATTATTGAGTGGAAGGAGATGGAACATAAAGATGAAGAAACAAAAACCATACAATGCCATCCCACCTTATGAACACTACGTGATTGTGACCTCTTTAATTCCTCAGGGCACAAAACATGAATAGCCAAGTAGTTTCCCTACACAGGCTTGTAGGAATGTGAGATTCCACAAACCAATGCTTATGGTGCAAGACCAAACCCTCACCCGAGACATATAAGATATATATTTCATTACTATATTATCAAGGTGATGATCCCCTACTATAGTTGCAAGAGGAAGAGACACTAGTGAATAAAATGTATGTGAGTATGTGGCCCATTATTGTAGACTCATATCTCACAAAACAAGGAAGAAGCTCCCCTTCAAAGAGGTGACAGAACTAATCCTTTAGACAATTCTCTTCACCATTTCCTATACTGCAAGGTTTATGAGGTCCCACTTGGCCTCTAGGGAACAACTGGAGATAGAAGTAGCATGCATGGATATTATTATTATTAACTAGTGTGAAGATTACTCAAGAATGTGGAGTAGTTGTCAAAATGTAGAATATGTAGATAATTTTTTTTTGCGATGGTAGAATCCTAGTTTCGTTATTTTTTTAGATGGTACCTTTGATGCAACCACATATTTCTACAACATTTGCAAGTTCATATGACCCATATCTAACTTGGTGGACAAATAGGATGGCTCACTTAGGAGGAGGGGCACCATCATAATTGTTTGATGAGGATTTTTTTGATTGGTAAAAGGAGGACTATAATGTCATAGATGACTACCACTACTTAGGAACTAGATTATGTGGTAATTCACCCTTATCCTTTTCATTTGGTGCATAATGGAGTGATATTGGTGAGAAAATGTCTCTTAAGTATTCATGTTTATTAATGGTTTTATATCTTTATCATATATAATTTCGTTTTGTCTACTATCACTAACACAAGACATGTTAACTTGACATAAATGTGGCACTGGCCTAATCCTTTGGAAATATATATTTCACCATCAAGGTGTAGCAGTACATGATTCAACTAAGGAGGATTTAGAAGAGAGGAAGCATAATGAGTTGCATGAGTTTACATGCAACATCGACGGAATGACCATCCAGATACTACCATTGGCCATTGATGATGTTCCATTTCATCTATAGTGGTACACTTGATGGGGATGTCTAGTCACATGGGGGAACTCCTACGGTGCATAGCACATGCCATTAAGTGCTACTGCTAACAAAAAGATGACTAACCTTGTTATATTTTACTAGTAGATAGATCTTATCAAAGGTATTTAGGAATCTATGTCATAATAATGGGCTTAGGGGCATGTGTGTGTGTGTGTGTGTGTGCATGTTTTGTTTTTCATCCTCAACTTATGGTGTTTAAATTGCATATCTTGTAAATTTCCCATGTGAATTATGTACATGCATGCATGACTTTAACAATAATGATCTAATAAGATAACTACTAATCTAGCACATTATTAATCGATGAATCAACCAATTTATTAGAATCTCATGAAATGTGCAAGTATTCAATAGATTCAAAATATTTCTCAAGGAGACTAATAGATGACACAATTGATATCTTTTTTGTTGAGCCTGATGTTTCCATTGATGTCAACTTAGTTAGGATGGAAAATGCATAGTGTGTTTGGTATTGCATAGAGTGTCAGGTTCGAGGGGAGTGTTTTGGTTGTTGCAATATCTTTGAAGCAATTTTTTCCTCTATAGAGTAGATCGAATTCCTCATAAAATAAAGTAGATGAATAGTGCTCAGAAAGATATTTCCAATGATATCTTGAAGTCTAGAAAAGCCTTCCTCAATCAAAATATATTGCTAGTCAAAGTTAGAAAGCCAAAATTCAAAGTAGGTGAAGGTGGCAAGAGAAGCCACATGGGCATGAAGGTGGACCACTAGAAGCTTAGGAGGTGAAGCACAAGTCCCACCCAAGACACATAACCTCAAGGATTTAGTCATGGAAATTTTCAAAGGAGGCCCAAAAGGACTCAAGCATGAAGTGTCAGGTTGTCTGGATGATGTGGCACATGGGCCCTAATGCTACATAACTAGCACATGGTGGACCAATGAAATTCTTGGAAAGGATGGAATGGGAGGTCTCACAAGGGACACATAACCTTGATGATTTAACCCTAGTGGTTTCAAAAAAAGCTTATGCAAAAAGTTTCGAGGAAACATGGAAATCCACATCTATTGCCAAAGGGAATTTTTGTCCCTACCTTTGAAATTTTTGTCTCGACATAAAAACTTCACAAAGAAAATCATTGAAAAACAAAGGCATGGACCCCCTTCTCCTCCACACTGGTGACATGGCATAAGGCCACATGGCACACTCTAATTGGTTGAAAAATATAGTGGCAACATGAATAAAGGAAGTTTTATTAACGATGTTAACTACTTGTAGGAATAACAACACACTTATCTAGTAACTTATCAGTGGTGTTAGCTACTGTGATCTCAACCCCAAGGCTACACTAAGTGTACACCAGTTCACTAATACTTGGATGCCTCAACCTAACTAGTAGTTTCTCAACCCAACTATTTTCTGAGTGGTTCATTAGCCTCGGAACAAGCCACTGCTCAAGTGATTATTAACAAGCAATCCCCATAGGTTTATCAACCTGGATATCACTGGAGCATCACAACTCCATTGAACTCTCTCAATAATTCCACACATAGGCCCATATAGACCTTAGTAAGCTTCACACAGGCACAAGCACAACCTCGATGGCCACACATGGGTTCATTTCTCGGCACAAAACATGGGTTAATGAGTAATTGGGCCTTCCCAGGAGACCCCCCTCCCCCCCTTTCTCCTGCCCAACTATATGTCCATCCCCCTTCAAGACTCCTCGTTGGGGCCTTTCTTCCCTAACTCCCTTTGTGTGTTTGACCAATGCCATTCCTGCCACCATAGTGGGTGGTTTGTCCTCCTTCCTTATTTCCCATATATTGTCTTAAATTTGACGATATACATTGTCCCTCATCCACAATGGCTCCCCATATGTAGGCTTGAATGCATGTCCCCTCGCTGCTCTGTTGATTGTATCAATGCATGTCCCCTCGTTGCTCTATTGATTGTATCAGGGAGATGGAGGGCAATTAAATGCAGGCTCAAACTTAACAATTGTTCATCACCCCATTAAATATTTGTACCATAGCGCAATCAAGAAGCAGGCGACAAAATAAATATAGGCTTAGGTTTACAATCAGTCTCCCCTTCCTTCAGATTTTGAATCTATGTTCGCTCTTAGTTTAATCATCATTTATAATTAAGTATTATTTACATGAATTTACAATTCATAATAATATTTACAATAGGGTTTAACAGAGGGGTTGTCACATCAATTTTTTTTTTTAACGTAAATTTTCTTGTTCTTTAGCATCAAATTTAATTTGGCCTTTTTCTTCAATTTTCCTCATATTCTTTATTTTTTTTTATCTAATTATTCTTCTACATCTTCTTGTATTTCATCTATTATTGACTAAACATTTCTATTAACCTTTGTACATTGAGGGAATTTTGAGGTCTAAAGTGCTCCTCCTAAGGAATATATTAGTTAAAATAGTAAAATAAGAGATGGGTTTTTAAAGAAAAATAACTCAAAGTACATTTTTTTTCCAACTTACCTCCTTCTATATTTACTCAAATGTCAAGTGTATACACCCATTGGATGTAGAATTAAATTCCACATTCAATGAGTACACACTTTGCATACTTCTATTAGACCCACATCGAAAAAAACGAAACCACATGAAGAAAGAAGGTTGAACACACTTTTATTGTATTTTCAATTTTTTTCGATGTGGGTCTACTCAAAAGTATGCAGATTGGGTACTCATTTAATATGGAATTTAATTCTACATCCAATGAGTGTCTACACGTGACATTTGAGTAAACATATAAGGAGATAAATGGAAAATACAATTAAAAAAAAGTAGTTTTCTTATTTTCCCTCTAAAAGATTTTCCCCTTGGAATGACATTATCACCTTGAATCCTATCAATTCTTTTAAAGTTAATTTTGTTAGTAGATTTTTTGTTTGGAGACCCATTTTTTACCTCAAAATTCCCCTAATGACAACCATTTTATTTTCTTGCATCCTTTTTTGTATTGTTGCAAAAACCTCAACACCTCTAAAGATTTCCTTTTTTTGTTCACTTTTCTACTGCATATTTTCCATATCGACTATCATCTCTATCATACTTGGGATTTGTAGGCCATTCCTCATGAAATGATAATTTTTCCTCGTAGTGAAACTCAACATTTATTGCAACTAAATTCACCTAACATTTTGTTATTGCTACAAACATAATTTTTTTTCTTCAGCTTCAAATTCTTGACTACATTTTTCTTTACATCTATTACAACATCACCTTTTTCCCTTGCAATGTCTTTAAGACATTTTTGGCGACAACTATATTCTTAATGTTTTTTTCTCTTCCACAAACTTTTTCAAAAACTTGTTTTGTTATGATAGCCACTGTATCAACTACTTGAACTTTATGTGACTCATCTTGATGTTGATAGGTGTTGTTTTATCTTTCACTGTGTTGTAAAATATTCCAAACTTTTTAAAACCTAATTGTTCTTGCAGTATAAGGGAGAATTCTGTCATCCAAACTTTATTGAGTGAAAGACAATAATGTTGCATAATCTTTTTATTTGGCTATAAATTGATCTTTTTAATCTTATGCCATAATCATACACTACGTTATTTAAAGATTCTTCAAACCTATTCAAAACAAAATCTCAAACTCATTCAAATCAATGTCTCATAAACCATTTACTCATAATATAATTCTAATTTTAATAAACCCAATATCATAATTTTTACATATTTAAATAAATCTATATTTATAACTAAGTGATTTCTATACCAACCATATTTTTCCATTGAAATAATCGCAAAAAAATCTTCACCTTTCTTTTAATCTCTCCGGGTGCATTACCCTTTATTATTCTATTAAAAAAAAACCCTTATCTCCACTTTGAAAATTTTTATGATTAAACTAAAATACAGAATTTGCATCATTCAAATTTTTGATACATTTGCTCACACACTTTTAAAAGTTAACAAAAATATTTGGTACACAAGTGTGTGAAATAGTTTAACCATGTTCACTGCAAGTGCACAATAGTTTAACCATGTTCACTTTAAGTTAATCATGACAATCTTTTAACAAAAACTTTATTAATAATTTGAATTTCTTCGTCGCACATGAATTTTTTGATGGCTATTACTGTTTTTCTAAATATTATTGAGTTGAGAGGCTCATCCTACAACCCAATATGAGGGATGTGTAAATTCTCATTATCGAGACCCAGTGTGAGGGATGTGTAAATTCTCATTATCGAGTATGAAGGGATGTGTAACCCAGTACAAGGGATGTGTAAATTCTCATTGCCAAATATGAAGGGATGTGTAAATTTGTTCATCCACGCCCATTTAAAATAAAATTAAAAATTAAAAACTATGTTTTAAATAGAAAAATAATGTCTATAATTAAAAAAATGTGACCCAGATGTTTAAATCTTATATTTTAAAAAAATATTAACTAATTTTATGTTAACTAATTTATGTCTATATCTATATATATATATATAATTGGTTAAAATTTTTAATTGGTTTTGGATATTTTTTTAGCATTCAAAAATACAATTTAAACAATAGAAAATAATACATTATATTTTACATTCTAAAAAATTAAGGTAAAAATTTGTACTCGAAATAATCTATACTAATTATCTAAAAATACATAGAAATGAATTATCTGCCTATAACGAAATTTACATAATCAACTTTCCACCCTCAATTTAGAGCAATTGAGTCTCTGCTCAATCGTTTTGGCATGAGACACCATGTATATAATATTGGTGAAAGATTTGATGATAGCTAGCGTTAACACGATAAGCCTCTTCTTAAATTACGCAATATCCATTTTGTTTATGTCCTCAATTGCTTCCATAGCGGCGGAGGATCTGCATACACGACTTCATATCTTTGTCATCACTCTTTAGCTGTGACGCTCTCTATAATTTGAGATCCCAACCTTTATCATGTTGCAGACTAACGTTACCCAGCTCTGCTTGTGTGGAATCCAATTGCGATTGTAGCTCTGTTACTTTATTCTGGAGATCATTGATTATGCCTAGGCACCCATGTACAGGGTCTCGAACTCTTTGGTTTGCTTCGTACACCATGCTGTTTACTGCATCACCTCTCTGCTCGGCCGGAAGATCCTGCTATAACATAAGGGATAATCACACCATAATCAAATTACATATAGCTTTTATTACTATTATGGGAAAGGAGAGGAAAAGTACGGATAATAATATGAGCGCTTATTTTTCTATTGATCATACAAATTTGAGGATTACAATGAACTTGGTGAGGGGTATTTAATTTTTTCTAGACTAGAAACTCATTCAAAATAATTTTAACATGCAACCACACACTAAATTCAATTTTACTCAAAATAAAACTGAGCTAAAATTAATTGACTCAATTAACTTACTCTCTAATTTTAGAGCACTCCTTATACCAAAGTAATTAACTATTTTAACACCTAAACATAAGAATGTAATCACAATATTGACTTTGTAATCTTGTTTATATATTCACACCAATTTTCTGTTTGACTGTAATTTATTCAGGGATCCAAATGAGGTACATGGATTGAAATTGACTTACTACCCACATGGAATATGGAACAATCAAATACCCAATTAAGCTCTTATTTGGGAGAGACAAAATTTTACTGCCAAATCCATATATTCGCATTTGGCATGTTCCCTTTGAAGTTTGTGCTGGTAGACTACATAATTTAGCAATTAGAACGAACCTGCAGTAATTTGATAACATGGCCACATCCGAACACTTTGTGTACCAACAGGAATTTCTGGGGATCGCTTTGAGGGAAATAAGGTGCGAGCACGCATTTCTGTGGACATTTCTTTCTCTGGATCTTGCAAGCAGCACACGGAGATGTGGACCATGTTTGTGACTTGGAACCACTGACTTCACTCATCTGCAAAACAAAACAATTCCTGTCTGTTCTGTTAACAATATCTTCTCTAGCAATCTTTTTCTTTCAGCAAAATATTACGCTAGGAATTCTTCCACAAGTATTGATTACCTTTCAGCTGCTGTGTGAAGTCTGTATTTTCGAAACAAGACCGAATACAGAGAAAATGGAAGAAGCACTGTTCCTGGGAGGAGGAGCGTCATAATTATAGGCCAATATAAAGCATGTTTGAGATACAAGGAGCAGAGGTAGAATAGTTGTGGACGCGTTGACGGGGAAGTCTACATAGTCACAGTCAATGCCGTGTTGTTAAGAGTACATGGATGATGCAGTGTGCAGGATTCGCAAAAGAGTCTGAAAGTTTTGCTGACTCGTTGCAGAAAAGTATTGGTTTATGTCAGACATTACTGAATAACCTTCGGGCATTCGGCTCTTTTCACACCGAACAAAATGGTAGCTAAAGTCTAAAAGTTTTGTTGACTCGTTGCAGAAAAATATTGGTTTATGGCGGACATTACTGAGCAACCTTCGGGCATTCGGCTCTTTTCACACCGAACAAATTCTAACACATTTTTGGGCGGTAGTTGGACTCTTGGCGTGGGTAGTTTATTAAATTACATATGAAAATGTTTTTCGGATTAATTCGGATTAATTATATTATTAGTGGTAATGTGATTAATTTAAAAGATATTATCAAATCGATATGCATCACAAAAATCTGAATCTAATATAATATCAATATCTAATTATAATTTTTGTAACCCTACATTTTATTGTGATTTTTGTTAATTAAAATATATTTTTAAATTATAAATAAATTTAATTTAAAAAAAAATCTTTATACATTTAGATTATGTCTATGGTATGGCTCAGAATTGTAATTTCAATAAATTATTATCACATTTTGAATAAAATTGATTTAAAAAATATACAAAATAAAAAACCAAAACATGAAGAAAAAATTTACCAATTAAAAGGTGTTTTTAGAACTCTCTAATGTTGAGGTGGATCAAGTAAGGAGATAAATAGCAAAAAAAGCTCTGTTCAAGATATAGATCAACCAAAATAAAGAAGTGGATAGAATGGTCATATGGATGAAAAGAAAGAAGATGGAGTAAATGCGGTTGATGTTTAGTGAAGGAATTGATATGTGATGTGTGAACACTCTAAAGATTTTGATCCAAGACATTTCACTATGAAATTGTAAAATGTTGACTTGGAGCACCCATAGTAGTAAGGTGTCAAGAGCTTGCTCACTCATTAGATGCAATGAAATGGCCCATAGAGTCATAAGTTGTGGAATGGACCACTTGGAGAGATAGAAGTGTGGTAATTATAGGGAAGAATGTGAAAACTCAAATGAGATGGTTGATGAATGAAACTAGGTCAATCTCTCATGATCATGGTCAAGGGGGCATTATTAGAGTGGATCAAGTAAACTTAATTCAATTAAATTATTGGTGGTTTTCCCATACATAAACACCCATAGTTTTACCCAACATATTCGTGTTTAATATAACCTATTTAAAACTGAACAAATTCCATCTTAATTCATTTTGCTGCCGAGTAAAATCAAACAATGATATTTTTAACACCACTTCAGATGGTTTTCCCGCTCTAAATATATAAACACTCATAATTTTACCAACATATTTAGATTTAATATAATCTATTTAAAACCTAAACAAGTGCCATGTTAATTCATTCTACCGCCCAGTAAAATCAAGCAATGATATTTTTTAAAGCCATTTCTCTAGATGGTCCTAACATCTAACAGATCTCCAAATTTCATTGTCACTCCGTGTAATTGGCATAGTTCTTTTGCTTCGGTAGATTTGTCTATAATATTGTATAGTATTTATAAATATTATATAAAGTCAGAATAAAAACAAAGATATTATTTTCGAAGATTAAATTAATCGAAGGTTACTGTTTTAAAGAGATATATTAAATTAATGGAAGGTTACTGTTTTAAAGAGATTGGCTGAGGAATTATTATGTTTTTCATATGTAGTTTGTAGAATTTATTGACCGGTGATTTTGGCCCTTTTGCAATTTCTTTAGGTGGACTTTCCCAAAAATTTAATTTAAATTAATAATATTAAATTTATTAATAATAACATGATTCAATCTTAGCTTTAATTTTAAAAAACCATAATTTTAAATTTTGACCAAAATTATTTCTATTCATAGACCATTGACATTTCACTAATAACAATGTTACCCAATTCCAACCAAAAGAGTCCAAAGGTAGCCTCCCAATTTCTACTCGATTGACTCTGGCTTTATGTGTTCACCCGATTTAATCGGGCGATGTTTGACCTTACTGGAGGGTTATATCTTAACTCACGGGTCTGTTTGTACAAGTATGGTATAACATTGTAAATGTAGATTTTTGGAATTTATGTTGTGTCTTGTAAATGTAGATTTTTAGAATTTATGTTGTGTCGAGATTTGTGGATGCGTAATGTTTTGATGGAGTTACCACTCATCATTAGAAATAAAAGCACAAAAATAATTATTTTAATAATTTTTTAAAGAATATTAATTTGTTTTTAAAATGAAAAATAAATTTTATGAATAGAAATTTGAATGTTGATATTAATGTTAAATTATATTCAAAAATAAATAAACAATTTACATATGATGGGCCAATTTACAAGTGAATATAAATGATAGATGGATAGAAATCATCAAATTATTGTTAAAAGTGACTTTGAATAAACAATTAGATAGAATATATTTTTTGATAATTTAGGGAAGACTATTAGAAGAATAATGGTTTTTCACAAATAAACAAGTAATGAATGTTGGTTGAATATTAGAAGAATAATGAGTCTTTAGAAATAAACAAATAATGAATATGGGTTGAAATGGAAAATTATTAAATAACTTAGGGAAGACTATTAGAAGAATAATGAGTCTTTAGAAATAAAGAAATAATGAATCTCTGTTGATATGGAATTTTTTATTAGAAAGATAATAAATCATAATATATCTTATGTTTTTATGTTCAAAGGAGTTATAAGTTTTCATATCGGAGATTTTTATGAGAAGAGTAATTATGCTCAAGCATTTCTAGATTACTCATATAAGACATTTTGATTGTTGCATTTTTAGTTAGTGAATGTAGCTCATCATCAGGACATAGATCACGAGTTGAACCATAAATAGTGAGGGTACATATTAAAATTATTAAATAATGTTAAATATATATATTAATACTACATATTAATATACATTATAACTAATTAAAAAAATTAAAAAAAAAAACGATAATACAATTAATAATAATTATAATATAGAGTAAATATATATTTCAATAAATGCATTAATAAATTATAATATATGTAATAATATTAATAATACATATTAATAAATTATGGTTAATAATATATCAATAAGCATAACTTTATATAAAACCAAAAGAAAATAAAGGAGAATTATAAAGAAAGGAAGAAAGTCAAGGGGGAAGATTGGAGTTAGGAGGGAACCAAATTAGAAGAAAAAGGTAGGAATATGGTTCCTCCTAATCTTCCAACCATTATTTATATTTAGATTGCAAGATTTTTTTTTTAATTTCAATAGCTTCTCTAAACTTTCTGTGATGATATATATCGATCATAACTACGATTCTAAAGTCTTTAATGCAAATATGATGGTTTTTTCCTCAGCATGAGTAGAGGAACGAAACCGACAATGTTTAATGTCAACAATATGTTCTTGAATTCTTTGCATAGATCGACTTGTTTCACTGACATATGGACCACTACATGAGCACGAAATAGACACCTTTCATATTGGAAGGTTAATAGAATCCTTAACTGACCTTAGCATACCTCAAATGGTATTCAATGGTTAGAAGGACTTCAAAACCCTGTTGTGGCTCATGTTGGCTATATGCTCCTTTGAGCGATATTTAAACAACCTACCAGTTTGACCGATGTAGGAATTACCACATGAACAAGGTATTTGGTAAACCCAAATGCCTTAGGAGACCTAAGTAATTACTTGAAGGTTTTACAGGGTTTAAATAAAGTTTTGATGTTCCTTTTCGATAAAAATATAGAAACACAACAAGTAGTTCCTTCTATATAAGGAAGAGAAAAGAGAACCTTGGGAGGGGGAAGAGGATCTTTGGGGCAATGAGAGCGTATTGATCTATAGGCTTGATTGACATGAGATGAAGAGTAACCTTTCTTGATAAGGTCTTTAGGGAGGTGACTCCTTTCTGAAGAAAAGAATTAGGGGTCAGAAACTGTAAGCACCTTATTGAAGAGGGTCTTTAGGATGACAACATTTTGAGTAGGGTGATGATGAGAGCGGGCATGAAGATACCAATATGTGTGAGTCTTCTTACAATAAACCTTAAAGGTGTATCTCGATCATTCAAGATTTTCTTCTGTCCTTGATGATGGGTGGTGAGTCCAACGGAAAACATTAAACACCTATAAATCTCCACACAACATAAATTCCAGAAATATACATTCATAATGATGACAAGTTGTGGAAGCATACACACACAAATTGTAGAACATATCAATAATTTATTGCAAAAGGTTCTCACAGATCATATACATTTTCATTTGTTGCACCCTTTTAAGGTATTCAACCATATTTTCCCTTTTCAATCATAGATCGAAATCCAATGGAGAATTATCTACATTTTATTTGTGAAATTTTTACTATCACATGTGTTTGGCATTTTTATATGAAGGAGACGTTCGGAAAAATTGGAGTTTTTTATGTTTTATTTTTTTGGTAAGTTATATTTCTTCAAAACTAAAAGTTATAAAGTAGTATTAAGAGTATGTGGTGAGCGTATTATACGGTCGACACGATCAAAGCCAAAAGTGGACTCTCCAAAGAGAGGTACAAGATAATTGGAATGGGGAATGATCAAAATACAACATAGAGTAGTAGGCCTAATTGGATGAAAGTGAGCAATAGGAGATAGAAACCCATAAGAAAAAACCATGACATAAAATCAAGAAGATGGATCTAAGTCTGTGGAAGACACTTGGATGGGGTCCTTGTTGTCTCCAACAATGTTCCCCATTGAGGGGGGTATCACAAGGGAATGCTCAATGTGTTCCATCCATCGATCTAGGTCCTTCATGTGCAGGTGCAAGTGCTAAAGAGAATGGAGGATGATGGTTTAATGATCATGTATTTCCAGGAGAACTCGACCCAGAAGGAATGTCATATGCTAGTAGAGATTGATAGTTTTCATATATTGATTAAACAAGCCATGAGTGTGCTCGGTGTTCGGTACCCAATCATCCATCTCGAAAAGAGCCTTCAAGTTCAAGAGATTAAATTTATGAGAGGCTCCTTCTTCCTCAACATAGGTGAGTTCATCCTAAATGGACATGGGAGTGAGGGCCTGATAGCGAGATGATGCTTCTTTTAGGTAGTGATGAATACTCGAACTTCCCCTATGGGGCCTCTCTTAGTAATAAACGTCTCCCCTATAAACCCGAGCTCACTGACGAGGCATGGGGGAAAGATAGAGAGACAAAAGGGAGCTCAAAATAATGAAGAGGGGAAAGAGATAGAGTTGGCACTAGGGGGAAACCATCTCACCATAACACAGAGAAGAGGAATGACGAGAGAAGGGTGAATTCCTCAGGGAACTGCCGCTCTCACCCAACGATGGTAGGGAAGACGATGACTGAGGGGTGGAAACATATAACTACAAGGGACCAGGGGGGAATGCGCTAACCAAGCTCTGAGAGGGTGAGGGGAACAATAAGAAAGGGAGAGTAGTCAATGGGTAAGAGACAGAAGGAGAGGGAAAAGAATTAGGTGGAGGATGAGGGGCCTAGATGAGAGTTGGAGAAGAATTATCAAGATCTTAATGTAGAAATGCAGAAAAGACCATGGGATAAAGAAAGCATCGAGCTGAGAAACATATAAATATGATGGAAAACTATAGAAGAATATAGAGTTCAAATGGGAAATAAAAAAGAAATGGGAAAGGATGTTACCCCCGGTATTAAGATGCAGTTGGGACTATAACAATGTGTTTCATTGAGGAGAGCTTGCATCCAACTAGTGGAGGTGATTCTTCCAAAACTCAAGTGCCAATGAACTAGGTGAAGGTCAGCCATGGGAAGAGATACTACAAAATCCTATTGATTTCAGAAGAGAGTTGTTACCCCTACTAGAGTACACAAGCAATAATGTGATTGACATTTGATAAAACCAAAATTCCATCAAACACACAGATGCATAGCTGAGTGTAATGGCTTACATAATTCAACTGAAGGATTTAATGATAGTCAGGTGGCAAGCTACCACATCCCCTAGCCCTTTCACCAAGTGTGTCGGTAGCAACACCCTTACCCTCCATCTTGGAAAACACCCCATCTGGGGGAGTTTAAGAAATGAATAAATAATAATAATAATAATAATAATAATAAAATTATTTATGGCAATTTAATATATTGATATAGATAAAAAATATTAGGTTACTTTAATTTGTTGAATTTTTTTGTTTTAATTACAATGTGTTTTATGGTTGTTTTTTGTTTAAATATTTTATGGGAAGAAAGTAAATTGTTGAAATCAATGTTGGATATAGTTTTATTTCATGTATAAGAGAGAAAGAAAAGAATAGAAAACATGGTAAGGAGGGTGATGAAGAAGAAGAAAAAAGGGGATTGTTATGGATCAACCTAATTTATCTAATGACTATGATGACATCACAATTGATCAAAATATCTAAAGACAACATGCTACTTTTTTTTAGATTGGCTTATGGTAATTTAAGAATGACTATTAGGTAGTTAAAGGACTTGAATGAATTGATGCGTGGAGAAAAAATACAAAAACTATCATTGCTGCAATCTTCTTTCTCCTCTCGCTTTGCAAATATACACACATAAAAAAGGATTCATTCCTTAAACAAATTGGAATTGGTAATTAAATTATGGAATAACTAACCAACTATAGTTATGTGTGTTAGTACCATCACTAGAGTTTGAAATATGACAATGAAATTAAAATACATAGTCTTTAAGGGGACAGGGGAACAAAAAAGATATCCACTTTTATTAAGAATAACATCGATACAATAAATATATACCTAAATTATGTTATTGACATTGCCAATAACTTTTATCTAGGTTCCTCTTTCCCCAAGCCTCAGAGGATTGCTTCACTTTTGATGCTCTCCTCCATGCAAGGAAGAGGAGACAATTGTGTCTTAGACCTCTATCTTATGAAATACAAGACAAACTCAACTAAAACTGGGGATTCTTAAGGAGATGATTGTCCTAAAAGCCATGGGGACAAAATAGTCTGTCTAATCAAGACTAGATGATAACTCAAGTATCATAGGGCCTGGCATACACCCTCCTTTTTTTATTTCTATTTATATAATTTTCAAATGGTTAAGACCATTTATAATGGGAATTAGGATGTTATGGAACTAAATTTCTCGGAAACCTCATTTGAGAGTGCACAATTTTCACCTTTGTTAAATTGAATTTTGAAATAAGTCTCTCCTTTCCTAAAGGAAAAAACTTAGCACTTTCCCCTTTACTTAGAAAGAAGTGCAAATGTATCCTAATGAATAATTTATTATATAGTTTGAGGTGGGTTCATTTATCTAAAGTCTTTGTACAATTTTTTTCCTACTTGCAAAGAGTTATTACTCCACAAATACTTCCCTTGGATTTTCCAGATAGTAAGGTATGCCATTCATAAGCTTTCTCCTAGATCTATTGCACATGTTGATTCACATGCATGGAAAGCTAGAAATGTAATGTGTACCTTTAACCCTTCATTAATTTATATGAACGTTGACTAGACCAACTAAAAAAGATCTCTTTTTAGCTCCTAGAGGTCATTCTTCCATTGCTTGTACCTATAACCTACACACATAAACATCAAATAGACAATATATTTCTCTTGGAGTAAAGGTCCATTAGTAAATATAATAGATGTAACTAGAATACCCAAGAAAATTCATATCCAACATAAATCATGAGATAAAACATAGGTGTTGGTTAAAAAGCTTAATGAAATTGGCATTCAAGAAATAGAACCACTTACAAAATTATACCTTAAGTGTAAGGATGGATCCTTCTTAGCTATCTCGATCCCTTCTCCTCCTTGGATCACTCACTATGATCAATCTCACCAAAGTAACACAAAGAGATATTCTTGAGATATTTCATCGACATAAGGTTATTATCTTCTTTCTAGATGTCCACTTCTCTCTCAAAAGGGTCTCATTATATAAGCTTCTCATAGATATATGAGGATGACTACGGATAAAAAGGGCCAAGATAAGTTAGCCTTAGACATCAATAATTGGACCATTGCTAAGTCATCTTATCATCCATCTAATTGTTGTTCTTAGAATCCATGAATTCTAGATATTTGAACCATCATCATCCCTTTGCTACAAACCAAAGGTGATGATGAGAGCTTCATGACTCCTTTTTCACTATGATAGAGCAATGCATTTCTCCATTGTCGAGGATCTAAAAAACTGGAACATGAAAATATTCTTGTCCAAGGATATAAGAGGTGTATCTTAGTTTTCCATTAATTTAGGTTAAGATATGGTCCCTCTTCTATCCTAAGGGTGAGAAATAAGCTGATAACAAATGCCTTTAATGTATGAGGTCTGAAGAGAAACTCATGGATGATATACATTACCATATGATGTCTTAGGAAAGGGCACAAATGAAGGAGTTGAAAACCAAGAATCTAGTTAGGGCCTATTAAACACCCAATGATCAATCATATAGATCTTTCCCAAGGAAGGCATAGCCATGCTTGGTATAAAAGATAACTGAGCATGGTTGTTGACACTATTCATTGTGGATCTATGACATGAAATACTAATATATATCCATGAAGGAATATAAATTCGATCTATGCCATCGAAAAAGAGATCATATCCACCAAAAATTATATTTGGATATATGTCACAATATACATCAGTAGGACATTAGACACAAAGTAAGAAAATGCACGTAAGTGCTCCTCTATTATGGGTTGGACAAGGAAAGAAATAAAGGTAGGAAAGGAAATGAAACACATAAAGATAATTAGAATAGAAGGCACATTAATATTGTGTATGTTGGATGTCTTTTTGTAGTAAGGATTAGCAAAAATCTCAATTCTATGGGTTGCAAGTAGTCTAACACGAAATTATGAAGATTTATAATAAAATCCTAGGATTGACACAAGTTCATATATATATTTATAGATATGAAACAAAATACCAGATAAATACTAGAAACTAAAAAAATAAAATATAAACCAATATAATGTGTGAAAAGCTCCAATATACCCAAGAAGCTCCAAATGAATGTGGCTTTGAGGACCTCCTCCTTGAGAGGGTTCATAGGAAATCTTGGTTGTAGTGAATGATTCCCTCTCTCCAAAGGGTAAAAAAAAAAAGTAGAGGAATTCTACTACAGAAGACTCAAAAGGTTTAGGATTATACATTTCACAACAAAAATTGGATCATTAGAAATGAGGAGAAAACCTCTCTATTTATAATAAAATACTAGCTATATTTGATGAGGTCAAATATAATAAAATATTTGTTGGAATAAATCAAGATCTAAATAAGTTTGTATTTTATTATCATTTGTGAGAGGAAACGATAAAAAAATAATGGTTAATGACCTTTATTTAGGTATCTAAACAACAATGATTTATTGAGTTAATTAATGAAAATAATCCATAAATAAATGGTTTATTATATTATTTCTATTTGACTAGGTAAAATAGGTTAGAAATAATTTATAAATAATGATTTAATAAAGAATATATAATAAATAATGATTTATTAAACTATTTCTATGGAAATGAATAATGTTAGTGAAAATATATTAGAATATTTTCACCTAAGCGGGTAAAATTATGATAATAACATAAAATTATTGAATTTATGGGTTATTATCATATAAATGGGTTAATTGATGGAAATAACTTAGAAAAAGTGGTTCCTTACGTTGTTTCCTTAGGTGAAAGTGGGTTTTAATGTGTAAAACTCATACTAACATCGTGTAGTTCGATACACCTAATGGTTTTGGTTAAGTGATCACTTTCTATGTGATAACAATGAAAACCCAACTTATATTAATAAATTAAACAACATAATACTATAAAACATAAGGTAGATAAAATGGTGGTAGTTATCTCTAAACAAGGATAGATGATAATTACATACATTTGCAAGAGCTACTATAAGAGGTTGAAGGGATTGCATTTTAACATGGATAAATAACATTGTAGGTCCAAAACCCTAACTCGAGAAGATGAGACAACAAAATGTTGAGAAATGGCAACAAGAAATTCCAGTATAATTTGTCCTTGAATTAGATTGTGTATTAAAATAGAATTCTTTTCTCATAGCAATTTGAAAATAATTAATTAACGTAATTAATTTAGGAAATTTGAATTGGAAGTATTTTAGAAGACATGTATATATTCTCCCTAACTTATAGGATTTAAGGATAAGCTATGAATGAGTTTTAATTAGTTAACTAATTTTATTGAGTTAAGTCCAATTAAATTAGTTCCAATCAGTTTCAGGAACTAATAGTGAGTAAACAGTCAGTTGGTACACTAGTGACCTAATTAGTGCTACTCTAGTTAACTGAAGATTCCACCATCACAAACTCATGCATGTTGATTATGAGAAAGACCCAGTTGAGACTAGAGTGCAGGGATAGTGTACTATCTGTTTTAGATTTTTCTAAGATGCACTGATAGTGCATGCATTCAAGAACTGATCCTTGAGGGATTGTGTTATTTTTAGAGGCTTTATTTCCCTTTAAATACAAGCTATACTTCATAGGAATTACACATTCGAATAGAGACTTTGAGAGCTTGTGAATTGGCTAAGCTTTGGCCTTAAGCTTGCTTATGAGCTGGAGATTGAATTTGTTGAGTGGTGGGATTGTTCTAGAGAGAAAAAACATTGTAATTTCATCTTGATTTTCCTTATTAATACAAAACAAATAGTGGGGTTTTGAGCTGTGGCTTTCCTCGGATATTTATTGTGTTATGTTCCTTTGATTCTCTTCCTCTATTGATTACTGTTTGCCCGATGTTTGTGGGCTTTCACTCTAAAGAGTAGAAGTAGATTCTTGTCTCTTGTTTTAGTAGAATACATGAGCTTGTGAATCTACAGGTCTTTCTACATGGTATCAGAGCAAGATTGCTTTTGGGGCAGAGTTTTTGGAGAGAAGTTCTCAGAATTGTGCAAAATTTTCAGAAACAAATTGCATGTTTGGATTCCTTGGGAAAATATACCCGAATTCAAAAAACAAATCGACCGAATTAGAGCTCAGATGAGAGAGATATCGCTGATTTAAAATCAGCTCTCTAGAGGATATTTCGAAGTTTTGAGTTTTTGGGTTACATGTGAAATTTGAATTTGCATACATACTTTAGGATCGATAGATGGCGTTCCATGGGTTGTGACTTGTTTTTGCCTTAAAGGCAACTCAAATTTTATAGCTTGGAGGGATAGGATGGAGGCTATGCTAGAAGATAATGGCTTGAAGGAATTCATTGATCAAGAAGTCCCCAAGCCAACAACTACGGATGCACATAACTTGGCCAAATGGAAGAAGTGTGTGGCGAAGGCAAGGTGGATAATCCTTGAGGGAGTTCGAGATCACATTGTCTCGAGTCTTCATGGCAAGGAAAATTTTCATGCTATGTGGAAAACACTGACATACTTGTATCAGAATAGCAGTGATCAAAGGAAGTTGGAACTGAAGGATAAACTTCGTAAAATCAAGATGGAGAAAGGTGAGATGATTCCAAAGTACTTGACCTAGTTCACTCAATGTTGAGATGAACTTGGAAGTGTTGGAATCATGGTTGTAGAGGAGGATATGGTGAGCCTTGCTCTTCTTGGACTCCCAAAGAGTTGGCATAGTTATCAGGACTCTGTCAATGGTCGTGAGACGCTACCAGATTGGGAATGACTATGGTCAGATTTGATGCAAGATGAGATTAGGAGGAACACCGGGGATGGCTCTTCATCAAAGAGTAATGATGAAGGGAATTGTGCCTTAGTGATTAAGGCAAGGAAGGGGAAAGGTAAAATTTCTCATTCCAAATCAGATTCTTATCATGGAGGTAAGAAGAAGGACATGACGAAAGTTAAATACTTTCATTGTCACAAGATGGGTCACTTTGCTACAAATTGTCCATTGAAGAAGTCCAAAGAGAAGCCAAATAGGAGGGGCGTCAGGTAAGGCTTTGGCCTCCCAATTTGAATTGGACTTTTACCCTCATTGCATGCATGGTGTCTTCAATGATGGGAAGTGTCTAGTACTTAGACAGTGGAGCTTCTTTCCACATGACTAGCGACAAAAAGTTATTCAGTGAATTGGAGGAGAAAGATTTGAAGATGCATATCGAGATGGGCGATGATGGTAAGTATAGTGTTACTGGCGTGGCCACTATTACTTTTCAGAGGGAGCATGCGGCTCCACTCACCTTGAAGAATGTTATGCATGTACCCGGACTGACGAAGAACTTGGTATCCATTTCCATGCTTGAGAATAGAGGCCATGATGTGATTTTTTCGAAAGGAAAGGTGTTCCTTTGACCCATAGCCATGGGTGAAGTAAAGAAGATAGGGACTCTAGTTCAGAATCTCTAGAAGATAGAGGTAGAGGATTGTGCTGCTTTGAGTTCAAAAGCAGAAAAGATGTTGAGCCGAGACGTTGGTGAGTTGTGGCAAAGCGATTGGGCCACTTGCATCATGAGGCTTTGAAGATATTGCAACAAATCTCTACTGGTCTTCCCAAAGGTACGGTTGAGCAAGTTGACACATGCAAGGGTTGAACTTTGGGAAAATACACCAAGTCTTCCTTGGAGATAGATACAGTCAAGTAGAGTCTATTCTGGAGAGAGTCCATTCAAATGTGTGTGGACCACTCTCAAAAGTATCCACCACCAAACACAGGTATTATGTTATATTTGTAGATGAATATTCTCATAAATGCTGGATACTTTTCATGTAGAGAAAGGATCAGACATTCACAAAGCTTTATGAATTCAAAGCATTGGTCGAGAAAGAGTCAGGCAAGAAGGTTAAATCTCTACAGAGTGATAACAATGGAGAATATGTCTCCAATGAGTTTAAGAAATTTTGTGCAGTGGAAGGGATTAAACAAGAGTTAATGGCATCTCATAACCTCAACATAATGGGTTTGCAGATCAGAAGACCAAGATCATAGCAGGGGAAACAAGGGCGATGTTGCATGATCAAGGCCTACCGCTACACTTGTGGGTTGAGGCATGCAACACAACGGTTTATGTTCATAACTGTATCCCACATCAAATAATTTAGAGTAAAACATGAGAGGAAGCTTATTCTGGTAAGGGGCTAGATGTTGGTCACTTCAATATTTTTGGGTCATCGGTTTATTGCCATGTGACCAAAGATGCATGGAATAAGCTTGAGTCAACAATAGAGTTGGGGATCTTTGTGGGGTACAATGATACTCCCCACAATTATCTGGTGTACATGCAAACCAGTCCGATGACAGTGGTTCACAGGGATGTCAAGTTTGATGAGGAGAAGGCCATGCGAGTCTCCCTTGAGAGGGAGCTTGAGATACATGCAGAGGAGGAACTTTTAGTTCCTAAGTTTGAGGAGCCTCAGATTGATGTGGAGCAGCCACATGTAGAGGTTTCAGGAGTGGAGACATCCAATCAGGCAGAGTCTTTCAGAGAGGGAAGAAAGCGCACTAGAGAGGCTAACAAATTGTTGGATGATGCATGGGAGAATGTGGGACCACCCTCTTCTCAGAGCAGATAGAGGAGGTCAGCAGAGAGGTACACTAGATACATGGCACTTATGGGAGCATGTGTTGTGATAGAGCCATTTTACTTTCAAGAAGCAGTGCAACAGCTAGTTTGGGTTGATGAGATGGTGGAGGAGTATGACTCCATAGTTCAAAATAGTATTTGGGATGTGGTCTAGAGACCAGAGGACAAGTCATTTATGAGGTCCTGTTGGATTTACAAGGTAAAGCAAGCTGCAAATGGTAGTGTGGAGAAGCATAAGGCCATATTTGTGGCTCGTGGCTTTTCATGGGTAGTGGGGATTGACTATGATGAGACCTTTGCTCCTATTTCAAAGTACTCATCTATCAGATCTATTTTGGCACTATCTGCATAAATGGGTTGGAGTATCCATCAAATGGATGTGAAGACTACCTTCCTCAATGGCATGATTGAGGAAGAGGTGTACATAGAGCAGCCCAAAGGTTTTGAAACCTTGGACTGTGAGTCGCATGTTTTCTGACTCAAGAGAGCGTTGTCTGGGCTGAAGCAAGCACCCCGTGCTTGGTGCACCAGGACAGGTAGATAAATCATTGGGTTGGACTTCACAAAGAGTGAAGCAGATGCAAACTTGTATCACATAGTCGTGGATGGAAAGATTTTGATCATTGTACTTTATGTAGATGATCTTATACTGACCGGTGATGAGAAGCTCATCAAATATTGGAAGGAGGACCTTGCAAGAGAGTTTGAGATGAAGGACATGGGGCTCATGCATTACTTTCTTAGCATGGAGGTATGGTAGGGATATGGGGAGTTGTTTGTTTCTCAAGGTAAGTATGCCAATGAGATACTCAGGAGATTCCACATGGAGAGTAGTAAACCCATGGAGACTCCTCTAACTGGTAACTGGAGGAAGGAGGATGTTACTTCAAGGGAAGCAATGGAAGCTATTGTTTAGAGGCAACTTGTGGGTCCACTCATGTATTTGGTGAACACACGACTAGATATGTGTTATGCAATTAACCAGCTTAGTCGAGCGATGGTAAGGCCTACCAAGCTGTATTGGAAGGTGGCAAAGCATGTATTGAGATACCTCAGAGGCACTACTCAGTTTCGGTTGTGGTATTGATGGACAGAGGGAGTGAAGCTTCAAGGCTTCACTGATGCAAATTGGGCAGGGAGTCCATCTGACAGGAAGAGCACATTACGAGGGATCTTTAGTGTTGGGTCAACTATAGTTTCTTGGTACAACAAGAAACAGAGATCAATTACACTTTGTTCAATAGAGGCAGAGTACATGGCTGAAAGTCAAGCAGCATGTGAGTCTATCTAGATGAGGAAAATCCACGTTGGTTTGTTTGGTCAGCAGATGGATTCGACACTGATTTATTGTGATAATTAGAGTTGTATCAAACTCTCTGAAAATCCAGTTTTTCATGATCGGTACAAACATATAGATATTTGGTATCATCATCTTAGAGATTGTGTATTGAGGCGGATCACGTTGTTATATTACATTCCCATGAGGAGAAAGATGCTGACATCTTGACAAAGGCCTTGCCAAGATGTAAATTCGAGTTTCACAAAGATAAGATCAGGGTAGTGGATAATCCTTTTCTTATTGAGAGGGAGTGTTGAGAAATGGAAACAAAAAATTCTAGTTTAATTTGTTCTTGAATTAAATTGTGAATTAAAATATAATTTTTTTCTCATAGCAATTTGAAAATAATTAATTAAGTTTAATTAACTTAATTAATTTAGAAAATTCAAATTGGAAGTCTTTTAGAAGACATGTATATGTTCTCCCTAATTTATAGGAGTTAAGGATGAGTTATGAATGAGTTGTAATTAGTTAACTCAGTTTATTGAGTTAAGTCCAGTTAAATTAGTTCCTATCAGTTTCAGGAACTAATAGTGATTAAACAGTCAGTTGGGACACTAGTGACCTAATTAGTGTTACTCTAGTTAAGTGAAGCTTCTACCATCAAAAACTCATGCATGTTGATTCTGTGAAAAACCCAGTTGAGACTAGAGTGCAGGGACAATGTACTATTTGTTTTTGATTTTTCTGAGTTGCACTAATAGTGCATGCATTCAGGAATTGATCCTTGGGGATTGCGCTATTTTTAGAGGCTTTATTTCCCTTTCAATATAAGTTATACTTCATAGGAATTACACATTGGAATAGAGACTTGGAGAGCTTGTGAATTGGCTAAGCTTTGGCCTTGAGCTTGCTTATGAATTGGAGATTGAATTTATGAAGTGCTGGGATTGTTCTAGGGAGAACAAGCATTGTAATTTTATCTTGATTTTCCTGATTAATACAAAACAGATAGTGGGGTTTTGAGTTGTGGCTTTCCCTAAATATTTATTGTGTTATGTGCCTTTGGTTCTCTTCCTCTATTGATTATTATTTTCTCAATGTTTATGGGCTTCCACTATAAAGAGTAGAAGTATATTCTTATCTCTTATTTTAGTAGATTACATGAGCTTGTGAATCTATAGGTTTTTCTACATGGTATCGAAGAAATATTGTTTTTTAGGCCAAGAATTTGTAGAGAAGTTGTAAGAATTTCTGTGAAAAGATTTTAGAAAGAAATTGCATATTTGGATTCCTTGGGAAAATATACCCAAATTCAAGAAAAAAAATTGGCCGAATGGGAGTTTGGAAGAGGGAGATATCGTTGATTCAAAATCAGCTCTCTAGAGGAGATTTCGAAGTTTTGCATTTTTGCGTTACAAGTGAAATTTGAATTTGCGTACATACTTTAGGATCGGCAAATGGCGTTCCCTGGGTTGAGGCTTGAGTATGCCTTGCAAGGCAGCTCGAATTTTATAGCCTAGAGGGGTAGGATGGAGAATGTGCTAGAAGATAATGGCTTGAAAGAATTCATTGATCAAGAAGTCCCCAAGGCAACAGCTACGAATGCACAGAACTTGGCCGAATGGAAGAAGTGTGTGGCGAAGGCAAGGTGGATAATCCTTGAGGGAGTTTGAGACCACATTTTCTTGAGTCTTCAGGGAAAGGAAACTCCACATGCTATGTGGAAAACATTGACGGACTTGTAACAGAATAATAGTGATCAAAGGAAGTTGGAACTGAAGGATAAACTTCATAAAATCAAGATGGAGAAAGGTGAGATGATTTCAAAGTACTTGACCAAGTTCACTCAATGTCGGGATGAACTTGGAAGTGTTGGAATCACCGTTACTGAGGAGGATATTGTGAGCCTTGCTCTTCTTGGACTCCAAAAGAGTTGACATAGTTATCAAGGCTCTGTCAATGGTTGTGAGAAGTTGCCAGATTGGGAACAACTATGGTCGAATTTGATGCAGGATGAAATTAAGATGACCATCAGGGATGGCTCTTCATCAAAGATTGATGACGAAGAGAATTATGCCTTAGTCATTAAGGCAAGGAAGGGGAAAGGTAAAATTTCTCATTCAAAATCATATTCTTATCATGGAGGTAAGAAGAAGGACATGACGAAAGTTAAATGCTTTAATTGTCACAAGATGGGTGACTTTTCTACAAATTGTCCATTGAAGAAGTCAAAGGAGAAGTCTTGAGGAGGAGCATCGGGTGAGGCTTTGGCCTCCCAATTTGAATTGGAATTTTCCCTCATTGCATGCATGGTGTCTTCAATGATGGGAAGTGTTTGGTACTTAGACAGTGGAGCTTCTTTCCACATGACTGGCGACCAAGAGTTATTCAGTGAACTAGAGGAGAAAGATTTGAAGATGCATATCGAGATAGCTGATGACGGTAAGTATAGTGTTATCGGTGTGCACTATTAATTTTTAGAGGGAGCATGTGGCTCCACTCACCTTGAAGAATGTTATGCATGTACCCAGATTGACGAAGAACTTGGTATTCGTTGACATGCTTGAGGATAAAGGCTATGATGTGATCTTTTTGAAAGGAAAGGTGTTCCTTCGACACATAGCCATGGGTCAAGTAGAGAAGATAGGGATTTGAGTTCAAAATCACTATAAGGTAGAGGTAGAGGATTGTGCTTCTTTGAGTTCAACAACGGAAAAGATGTTGAGTTGAGACATCTACATGTTGTCTCAAAGTGATTGGGCCACTTACATCATGAGGCTTTGAAGATATTACAACAAATCTATACCAGTCTTCCCAAAGGTACACTCGAGCAAGTTGATACATGAAAGGGCTGTAATTTGGGAAAATAAACCAAGTCTCCCTTTGGAGATAGAGACAGTCGAGCAGAGGCTATTCTCGAGAGAGTCCATTCAGATGTGTGTGGACCATTCTTGATAGTATCCAATACCAAACACGGGTATTATTTTATATTTGTAGATGACTATTCTCATAAATGTTGGATATTTTTCATGTAGAGAAAGGATCCGACATTCACAAAGTTTTGTGAATTCAAAGCATCGGTCGAGAAAGAGTCAGGCAAGAAGGTTAAATCTTTATGGAGTGATAAAGGTGGAGAATATGACTACAATGAGTTTAAGAACTTTTGTGCAGCGGAAGGGATTAAACGAGAGTTGATGACACCTCATAACCCTCAACATAATTGGGTTGCAGATCAAAAGAATAGGATCATAGTAGGGGTGGTAAGGGCGATGTTGCATGATCAAGGCCTACCACTACACTTGTGGGCTAAGGTATGCAACACGGTTTATGTCCAGAACCATAGCCCACATCAGATACTTGAGAGTAAAACACCAGAGGAAGCTTATTCCTGTAAGAGGTTAGATGTTGGTCACTTCAGGATTTTCGAGTCATCGGTTTATTGCCATGTGACCAAAGATGCACAAAATAAGCTTAAGACAACAACAGAGTTGGAGATATTTGTGGAGTACAATGATACTCCCCACAATTATTAGGTGTACATGCAAACTAGTCAGGTGACAGTGGTTCACAGGGATGTCAAGTTTGATGAGGAGAAGGCCATGCGAGTATCCCTTGAGAGGGAGCTTGAGCTACATGCGGAGGAGAAACTTTTAGTTCCTAAGGTTCAGGAGCCTCAGATTGATGTGGAGTAGGTGTTAGGTTCCTATACCAGTAGGTTTCATTTTTCATGATTGACTGGAGAAGTGCCAAATATGTTCATCCTCTCCATGCTGCAAAGGTTCCATATTTTGAAGAATTTCACTATGTACAATTGCTTAAATCTTATCATAGTTTATGAATGGCCAAACAACTCAATCTTGGCCAAGTTCATATTTGAATTTACTTGTTTTAGAATAGAGAATAAAGATCTGTCCAAACAGTTTAAGCTTTGCAGATGAGTAGTTAGGTAGAGAAGTAAAGGAGCTCAATTGTTCAATATGAGCCCTTGGAAGAGATAAGGATAGATTTAGATAGGAGGGCAACTAAAAGAAAAGAAGAGGATCAAGGTTTGCTAGTCCAAATGCACCCAATAAAAATGAAGAAAAAATGCTAGGTGTAATAGGTTGGGTAGGTAGTTCTGATGTTGCAGAAGTAGTGGCATTAGTGATCTCCTTTCTCAAAGGCAATTCATCTCTTATGGGCATTATAATTACCATGGCAAAGTATGGTGACAAACAGATGTTGCATGTCTAACTTCCCCTCATTTCCCTCACAACAATCATTTACTAACACTCCCCCCAAGGGCTTTGAGATCTGCTTAGTGGTCCTAGTTTACTTCATTTTATGGAAAAAACTAAGTGAAACTTTGTTTTCACCTAGGCTAAACAAGCCACATTTCTCGTGTAAAAAGTCTTTTCATTTCCCTTTCATTTCCTTGAAAAACCTAAGTTTCTACTCGATAAAATTAGCGTTCTCCATTCATAAAACCATATCAATGTACTAACTTTATTATGTTAAATCCCTATATAACTAGACCCTTCCCGTATTAAATAAATAACATAAAAACCAAAAATGTTATAAATATCCCGCCCCCGGCCTAATATGGCTATATTTTAATTTTTTCGGGAGTCATTGGTCCACCCGGGGCCAATAACAACCCTCCACGCATTCCTCCAGGATTTGTCTGACTTTCCGTTAAACAAATGCCCCCCCTGCATACACAAACCATTGGATTTATTTAACACTTGGTTAAATGAATAACCATGCCCGCATAACCCCCTTAACCAAGGTTTTATACCCCACAAATCCTACAATCACATTCATTTATCTTGGTGGGGCTCGCACTTTGCCCCCACCAGCTTCACGTCCCGTCGACCGTTGGATCCAGGCTCTTAGATCTGATGTGCGCGGTTGTATCGCGATCCCCCGACGCCCGAAGTTTATGTTCTGGGAAAACTGCGGTTTCACCGCCATACAAGGGACACGTGTCGCCCGCCTGGCTGTATGTCGACCCCCCCGCTCAATACTGTCGCTGCCCAAAAAGCGGTGCGAAAAATATCGCTTACCACCCGCTGCCTCCTCACTGACATCATGACTACGTCACACGCTGATGTCACCCCCGCTGCCGCCTCTCTGTCCGCCATGTCACGTCTTGGTCATTTTCCCATGTCAGCACCACATCATTCGCTACACGACAAATAGTCTCATCACGCTGATGTCATGCGACCGAATGCGCCAAAACCCGCCAAAGTCACTGTTTTTTTTGTTAAAAAGGGTCGGGAATGTCGTTTTCGTTTACTTTTGTCTATTCTCTCTGTGCAAAGTCTGCATGCCAGTTCACGTTCAAAGGAAACTACTCACCATAGGTCGTGCTTTCAAGCCAAAAATACTCTTCACTTAGTCCTCCAGCGCGGTCTACGACTTGCAAATCGCCCAGTCCACTATTAAAATAGGTATTTACCCGAACTTTCCTCTCGAACCCTGTTTTCTCAAATTTCTCTGCAATATTGCCCAAAAGAACTCGCATTTGAATAAAAAACCGTGCTACCTTCAACATTGCACACTGTAACTACTCTGTTGCCTATTTTCGCTGAGAAATTTCACAAACCTTGGCCCCTTCTGTAAATTTCCTCCACTATGTTGAACTTGAGTTCATTTTAATTTGTATTTGCTAAAAATGAAAAAACCCTGAACTATCTTGTTCATTTGTTACTCAAAAGCTCTGCAAAAGTTTCATTTCCCATCACAAATCTTACTTAGCAAGTTAAATACACTTCGCTTCAGTCCGCAAATCTCTGAGAAAACCCCTCAACTGTTTCTATTCTATTGCAACTAAAAACTCTGCAAAACTTTGTTGTTTACTACAATTTCCACCCAAAGTCAATTTTGACTTAAATTTGGTCTGCAAAACCCTGAGAAAGGCCTCGCAGACATCATTTTATCTACTACTGTTTCACATACCCGGTTTTCAACTAAAGTATCACTGATAAGTTATCAAAATGGAAGCCCCTGCTCCAGTGGCCCTCAATGTTGCCCCTCTCAATGCTCCACATAAAACACTTGAATGGTTACCCCTAGTTGATAGGGATTTTCCAAATCAAGGATTTAATGGGCCATAAATCTCATCTCCAGGCCTTCTGTGAGATCAGGAATAGCTACAGAAACAAAGTTGATGTCTTTGGAATCTGGGAATCCAATATGCCCATGTACTACCTCCCTTGTGTCAATGTTTTTCCTGACTTCATCCACCAATGCCATGCCAATTATGAGCCTATTCAAAGGGCAGTGATGTCTCCTTCTAGAACAGTTCTATTTTATATCACCCCAGAATCTATAAATGAGATGCTGCATTTTAAGTCAACTGGGCCTTTGACTCCTCTTTCCTTGGGAATTTTGCTCGACCAAGGTGCCAAATTACCAAGTTCAGAGATAACCAGAATAGGCCAATTATTTATGAAGCCAAATTGTCAACCTCAGCAACCTCCTCCATATCTAGACTCATGGTTTATTGAAGCAGGAAAATTTATTATTGACATGATATCCTACATCCTGGGATTCAAAACCAGTGAGTATGTAGATGAAACCACATTGGTCCTCTTGTCCATTTTTACTCCAGGACAACCCCCTGCTGTCAAGTATGATTATGCCACCCTCATAGCTGATAAAATCCGTGAGAAATTCATGAGCATGGACAGAGAAAGAGTGTTTAAATACACATCATACATATATCATTTGTTGTTGTACTATCAGCCAGATAGTTTTCAAGTTCCCCTCAGAAAATTAGATTGCAAAAGGGAGAGAAGGTCTGTAATCTTCTGGACCTCAGTCTTCCACCATGTTTACTACTCTCCTTATACTTATTGTGAATTCATTGACCTGTTCATACATCCAGCCACCTCTTTGCTGATGACAAGTCCTTAAGATAGAATTTCTGGTGAAATGCAGAAAATTCGACAGCTCTCCAAGAGCTACAACATAGGTGACTGGTACTTTTACCAGAATCACACTATAATCCGAATATATGGCTATGAGCTATGCCCCTACAAATTGCCAAAATATGTGCCAATGCGATTGTTTTCCCTGGAATACTTCAGACAATTTATCCAAGCAGATGTAATCCATTTCTGTGAGGCCAAGAAAAAGACACAACTCAAAATAAGAAATCAACTGGGCCCTTTCATCTTCAATAAAAGGGAAGCATGGCAAGAGGCTGACGATATTTTAGGGCACCAACTTAAGTTGAACAGAGTTTTTATTGGGCACCATATGACCCCAATCATTTAATAATTTATAGGAAAGTGAAAAATAAGCTGCCAACATATGTTCATTGCAAAATCCCTGAAATCCAACAATATGCTAATAAAAAAGAATGGTTAGAGGGCACATTAGTTGAGGAAATTATTGAAGAAGAGAGATTGGAAAGAGACATGAAAGAGCTTGAAAAAGGTCTTGACCTGGACTCTTTTGGACAGGTATCCTTCAAGCTGCCTCAGCACATAGGAGGTGATACATCTTTTGCTGGGACTTCTCAACAACCATCACAAAAGACCAGTACAGGATCAGCAAAAGGCAAGGAGGTGATAGATACAGAACAACAAACAATGGCGGATCAGCCTGCCACATCAAAAGAACATGGTCAAGGGCAAATTTCCCCAGCTCAAACCAAGGCACCAGAAGTCCATGTACTACAGACTCCTCAAAATGAGGAAAAAAGCAAAAAGAGAGATAGAGAAGAGGGTACCCCTACCACTGGGTCAACAAAACAACATGGAGATAAGAGGCAGAGATTGAATCCCTATTCTGAGGAGGAATTTTTAGAAGAAACCATAGGCAGCATGGGGAATGAGGAAAGGACCGAGCAACAAGCTTCTCCAATGGCGGGCACATCAACTAGCTCATTCCAGCAAGAGCTAGAGAGGAAACATAGTGTGGAAATTTCATCCACCAAGCCTCAAAGCAACCAAAGCTCAGATATCAAGAAAACATTCATTGAAATAAAAGCAAAAAATGATCCAGTGAGGATGCAACTTTATAATCATCTGATGAGGACATCACCCACCAATCAACAAAGGCTAATGTCAGCTTATGATATTCAGGAAAAGAAGATGATCCTCAGTCACTTCAAGCCCAAAATACAACAACCACAATCAGCTGCTGATTATATTAGAACCAATTTGGAAGTTTTCTCTAAAGACATCCACCCAATTGACCAGATTGAATTACATAAGAAAACTGGGGAGATGGTGTACTCCACCTTGGCATACAAGGCATTGCTTGCCCATAAACTAAAAAATTCATTGCACAATACCTCTGCCCAATTAGAATTGGAAAAGGTTTCCTCCTTAGCAAAGGAAAACAGGATTAAGTCCTTAGAAGAAATTATCATTAAGCTCAGGCATGATCCCAAGGATGCGAAGGGCATCAAGGCACTAATGAAGAAAAAAGAGGAGGATATAGCTTCACTAAGGAGACAATTAAAGATACCTATTACCATGCATCCACAAACAACAGAGCTGGTATAGAAAAAGGCAGAGGAAGACATGGTGGACCTATTAATAAGAATGAATTAAAGGTTGAATGATACGGAGCAGGAACTGGAGAAAGCATTGCAAGCCAAGCAGGGAGAGTTAACCTCCCAACCACCAGAAACAACTCCTACAACCACAACAGTAGCACCTTCCACTATCCCAGCAACAGGTACATCAGCCACAGATGCCTCAGCTTCATCAACAACAACAACACCAGACACCAGCATGAGCATGGAAGAACTGATGAAAGAAGTAATAGAGTTAGAAGTCCAAATGTCAGAGCTTAAAGGGGCAAAGGAAAAAATGGCCAAACTGGAGTTAAGCTATGAGAAATTAAAAATAATAGTGGCAGAAAAAACCAGAGAGGTAAAGGCCTTGGAAAATAAAGTAAAATCCTTGGAGAAAGATCTTACTCTTCATAAACCTCTATTAGAAATCAAAACAATTTTTGTGGACTAAAATTGGCCAGTCTATCACTGATCAATGGAGATCAATAGAGACTATCCATGAGCAAATTGAATTGACATAAATGGCCCAAGTAGAGATTCAAAAGGCCAAAGCATCATTGGGAAACATGCCTGAACATGCCAATAGACTGATTCAATTTTTGAACACTCACACCAGGGAACAATTAACAGCTTTAGATATCAGGGATAGAACAGGCACTATTTTGACAGTGAAAAAGGTACTGACCATGAGGAATTTTATACAGAATCTGGAGAGAAAGTGTCAAGAAATGCAGATAGAAATAAATACTTTTATAGAAAATTTTACAGTCTTGTAGCAAAAGGGTCTACCCAGTTTGTTAACCAGCAATCAGAGACTGTTGACACATGAACAATATGCTCACAAGGTAGATACATATGTTGCAAATCAAATCACAGCATCATCAAGCACTTCAGAGGATAAAACACTTCCATTAGGACAGAGCTTGTATGACAAGCTGGAAGATCTGTTCTATATTGAGCATGAAATAGCACATCTTTTTGAAGTCCAGCCCAACTTCTACAGGTATACTGAAGCTGATGAAACATGAATAAAAATGCAAA